>PVJA010026220.1:0-29870 GCA_004027025.1 Myocastor coypus | reverse complement strand
ACTTCTTTTTTTTAAAACAAGTCCTTACCTTAATCCCATGCCCCTTTCTGGATGCTGTGACAGAACGCAAAGGCTGGGGAATTTAAATACATACCATTGCTCCAAGTTCTGGAGGTTGCAGAGTCTAACACAAGTGCAGTGCTGGGATCCCGTGAAGGCCTTCCCACAGCAGCGCGGTGCGGCGCAGCCCGGCACATCATAGCGGAATGTATTTCCCGACGACATGGAGCAAGCACACAGCACTAGCTTGTGTTTCTGGCCCCTTTCTCATAAACCCTCTAATGCCATCACAGGGGCCCCAGCTTTATGGCCTCATCTCGTTCAAATTGCATCCCATAGATCCTACGTCCAACCACGAGTATATGAGTCTAGGGATTAGGTCTGCGAGGCAGGAACATTTTGGGGATATAGTTGAACCACAGCAGTTCCCAACCCAAGCACTGGTAATACATGGGCTACATTAGGGACTTGAATGTTACGCAGGACAGGGACATGTGCTGCAGTCTGACTTTTAAACATACACAGAAGGGCCACCACTCACCCTGATTGACTTCCTGAGTCTTCCAGGTATTTGCTCCCAAAATGTCATCTGCACACCTACAGTATGAGCACGCTCTGCCAGCAGGTGGAAATGTGCCCTGCTCAGATCGGACCCAGGAGGTCCAAATCTGCATTGTAGTCTGGTCCTGGAGCCACCCAAGCATGAGAAAGTTCGAGAGACCACATTTCACAGTCCTTGCTGGAGACACCAAGGGTTGTGAAAGAGCAAGGCAGGTCTCACTCTGCCTAGTTTCCTTTCTCCAGTGCTATGAGGCTGCACACACACACACACACACACACACACACACACCAGCCCCCATTACTCGTAATGGATCCACACTGAAGCCCATGCCCAGGTCACTCAGGCAGCAGCTGCCCTGAGAAGTACACAGGGTAGATGGGCAGCAGGACACGGGTCTTCCATGCTGGCCTAGGCAGTCTGCTTACTCCTGTTTACTTCCTCTCTTTTTTTAAAAGTTCATTTTTTTTTTTTTGGTACAGGGTCTCACTATGCAGCTCAAACTAATAGCAATCATCCTGTTTTAGCTTTCCCAACAGTGGGAATATAGGCATGAGCCACTCAGCCCTGACACTCCAGCTGGCTCAGCCCACCCTGGGGGTGGGGCTGGCACAACCCCTTTTGTGAGGGATCAAACCACATTCCCTGCACTTGCATATACTTGCCTAAGCAGACACTCAAGTCAGCTGAGCTATGTGTCATGGCCCCATAGGTCACACACTCTGTACATAGTCTAAGTCTTTTCTCTTCAACCCCTAGACAAACTCATGGTTTGACTATTAGCTAGTATAGCAATTGATTTGTGTCCCTCTGTCTCCTTACCAAACTAAGCATCATGAAAATATGGACCATGAACTTCATTCACTTGTTCTGTTCTTTGCGCTATGACAACTTAAACCCAGGGTCTATAAATTGATTTACATCCCCAGCCCAGTATTAACATTTTTATTTTGAGACAAGTTCTTGCTAAATTGTTAAACTGCGCAAACCACATTCTAATTTCTCACCTTCCTCCCTCAACTTCCCAGAGTGCCAGGATTGCAGGCACACAGTGTCATGCCCAGTCTGGCTCCCTTTTGAATAGGTAGCATCCAGCCAGGTCCATGGTTGGATCTCAAAAACCAACTATTCTAGGGACCAACACCTGCTCAACTCCTGGCCAGAAGTCCCAACCCCATCTGCCCATAACCAGCTCCTGCAGCCAGCATACTCCTCCTTCCCCCATATCCTGCACGTGAAACAAGTACTTTTTGACTAAGTCCACCACACAAACAAGAGTTCTGTGTGTCTTTCAGAAGGCCAGGCAACTGAGAAATCAGGCGCTTAGAGGAAAGTGAAGGATAGAGAGGGCTGAAAGCAAAGGATGTGACATTTATTCCCCTGTAACCCAGAGGTTTCCCCCCACATTTACCCTCTACCAAAGACACAGCATCTCTGCCAACACTAGGAAGGACAAGGATAGGAAGGTGACCATTGTTCTTTCAGACAAGCTTCAGGGTGGCTTCTTGCTACACAAGTAACTCTACTATCTGTTCTTCAAGAAACAGTAACAGCCAGGTGTGGTTTTTCACACCTGTAATCCTAGTACTCGGGAGGCTGAGGCAGGAGGATCCGTGTGAGTTCGAGACCAGCCTGGGCTACAAAAGTGAGCTCAAGGCCACCCTAAACCACATAGCGAGACCCTGTCTCAAACACACACACACACACACACACACAAAAAAAAAAAAAAAAAAAAAAAAGAAACAGTAACAGCTGCCACTTAGAGCACTTACTTGAAGCCAAGTGCTGTTCTAAGCCTTTACACATATTAACTCATTTAGACTTTTACAACAACCCACTGAAGTAGTACCATATGCCAATTTCATAGATGAGGAAGCTGAGGCAAAAAAAAAAGCCAAGGAAAGCACTGAGATCCCAGACCAAATGAGCAGCACACGTAAACCTGAGCAGAGGGTCAGCCCCTGACCACTCTGCTCCACTCGCTGGCCACAGCAGAGAAGGAGTGGCAGCTTTGCTCAGGGACAAGAACCAGCCTCATGTGTGAGCCTCTAGGGATTCCTGTGAGTTTCTTCAGTGCCGAGCAGCTCAAATCACATTTCTGTAGGGATCCATTAGTCTCATTAGAGAAACAGCCACAGGAATAAGAAAATAGACACGACAACAAAAAGTATCCAAGGTGGAGGCTGATCTGCCTCGTAGACAGAGGAACATAGCAGCGCAACAAAACCAATATGTATTCATACTTTTCGAAAGTTAGTAACACAAGACACAAGGCTGACTAGCAACTAATAGCTGACCTTAACCAGACAGGATGTCTATCTCAAGACTGAGTTAGCCTATTTGCTTTAGGCATTAAGGCCTTGTCCCACCAACACACATTTCACCAATTCTCTAGCTTCGGTGCCTCCCAACATATTTCCTTTCCTATTTTGTTTTGTCAGCAATGGATGTTCCATAGCAGGGTGAGAAGCTACATTGGGAAAAGTCTTTTTTTTAAGATATTTACTGCAACTTGGAGATATACTCATAAGTGAAATAAAATAGTCCCACATATGTAAATATTGTACTGTCTCCCTAGTGTAATAACTCAAAAGAAGAAAAAAATGGAGAACTTAAGGATTAAACAATGGAAAACAAAGAGAAAACCTAGGAAATATGGCGGGGGCAAAACCACACACAAGATAGTTATGGTCCTAAGAATCTCCATAAAGTTCTTGAAAATAGCAGCTAATGAGTAGAATTCTCAAGAAAAGTAAAGTTATATTAATATGCTGAGCTGATAAGTGGCTGCCTGGCGAGTGCAAGGTTGCAAGTTTGAACCCCAGTCACCCCCCAAAAAATGCTGAGCTGTAAAAGGCTCATGTCAACAACTTCAGGCAATTGCCAGTTGCACTGATAACCCATTATATTATGGACTATTGAGCTATATTGGGGGTTTTTTTGTTGGTGGTGGTGGTGGTTTTTTTTTTTTTTTTTTTTGTCTTTTTGATACAGGGTCTCACTATGCTGTTCAGGCTGGCCTTGAGCTCAGTTTTGTGGCCCAGGCTGGTCTTGAACTCACACTGATCCTCCTGCCTCAGCCTTCCAAGTGCTGGGATTACAGGCGTGCGCCACCATACCCGGCTTATATTGGGTTGTTTTGCTGAATTCAAGCACCTATAATCTGTTCTGGCATCAAGTATGAAAAAGTTCTTTAAAGACTTTTCCAAATACAGCTCATCTAACAGCAATGGAACACCCATCTCTGACAAAACAACAACAATAAAAGGGGGTATAAATAAAGGACTAATAGTTAGGATAGATATATACCTACTTTCTCTTAGCACACTGAGAGCAAAGGTTGCACTAATATTGTTTAGACAAGATATCATGTCTCCATCTTGTCCTCTCAATAAGTACTAGGAATAAAACAGTATGCAGTGTATTAATTAGTGTAACTGTCATGCTAACCTGTCTTGAAACTATTTGATTGCTATTTTATCTTCCTTATTAAAATGAAAAAAATTGGCCAGGCCATGGTAGCGTACTCCTATAGTCCCAGCACTTGGAGGCTGAGGCAGGAGGATCAGTACAAGTTCCAGACCAGCCTGGGCTACAAAATGAGTTCAAGGCCAGCCTGAACTGCATAGTGGGATCCTGTCTCAAAAATACAAAAAATGTAAAATAAAATAAAATGAAAAAATAGATAATATAGCAACTATTGTTAATTAGCTATCCCTGTTTTAAAAATTTGTAACATACATATTGTTGTATGTTACCCTGTCTTTCTCATTTTTCTATTTGTTTTTGATTCTGTTCTCACTCTTCAAATTAAAATAAAATAAAATAAAAATAATTTTTAAAAAGAAAATGGCTCTACTTTCCTAGAGGCTGAATTTTTCATCTGTGACTCAGCAAAATTTCCCTGAGCTGCCAGGGCCAAGATGGTGGCTTGTGGTTCCTTAAACACCACTGAGTGGTGGCACACACCTGTAGTCCCAGCACTTAGGAGGTTGAGGCAGAAAAGTTGATGTTAGTTCAAGACTAGCCTGGGCTACAAAAATGAGCTCAAAGCCAGCCTGAACTGTAGAACGAGACCCTGTCTCAAAAAGACCAACAAACAAAACAAAAAACACCACTGAGTGTTTCATTTTTGTCCAGATATTAAGCATAGACACTATCTTGAGCCTAAAATTATGTGCTACCAGCAACTCGCATAGCCAGTGCCAATGCCACAGTGTACCATAGTCATGAGACCCCCATGTAGCACCAGGAGAACAGGACTGTAGTTGGTGATACACACCAACTTCTATAGCTGGATGAGATGACCAGATGTGCAGGTAGCTGGGGAATCTCAGGTGGGTATGCCTAGGGCAGGAGCACAGGGGCCCAGTTTGTGCCCCTTCCCCTGGTGGCGCTGTGCTGCTTGGAACCAAAGGCTCATTCATGACTTAAAAGAACTTTTTCCCTTTTTATCTAATTGAGCAAAGCTAGAGAATTTATGTACCTTTTGATAGGATTTAGCAGCAGCAGGGATGTCATAGTGATAGCACAGCAGAAGAGCAGAAATAGGGGGAGGGGAAGCGTTTATTAACTGGGAACACAGAGAGTGGATTTAGATGGACAGGTCTTTTGACCTGAGAAAGAAAGGATGAGATTTTATGGACTTCTGCCAGGGGCAGTATTTCAGGAGTAGGTTTAGTGACATACAAGGTGACTGGAGGCTCCCTCCTGCGGGCAGGAAAAGTAAAAGGAAATTGTATCCAGGGCGGGAATGGGGAAGCAGGCGGATGTAGTCACTGGGAAGATAAGCTGTTGTTTTGTGGATTCAACCATTTTAGATCAGGGCCATGATAATTCAGCACTCTGTACTCAGGCCAGAACCTACCGCCTTTACTCCACCCTCCTCGTCCTATCTGGAACTTGATTTTAAAACAGTACTCCACATGAAGTCCTTCATCATGGTCTTAGAAAGGAGCACAAAGACAGGAACCAAGAAAACCACAAACATTTTTATATACATCTATAAACATCTATAGTTCTTGAAAATGTTTTTCCCACTGTTAACTCAAGCTAACTTTTCCCTGTTAGGTTTTCCTCAAGCTTCTTCCTCTCTTCATGCTCCTGTATATCTCTGGCTCTAGTAAACCTCCATCCCCATTTTACACCTAGCATGTGAGCTGAATCCTGCTGGCTCAAACCAATCCATTTCCCTCCCTTATGCCTGCTCTTGGGAAGTGTTCCCACTGCCCACAGTTACCTCATACTGTGCATCCTAAACAGGTAACAACCATAGGGATGCCTTGGTCTCCATGGGATCCATCTGACCAGGTGAAAAATGGCATCAGGAATAAGAAAAAGAGACAATTTGTGATAGCCAAATCTTGGAAACAACCAAAATGCCCATCACCTGAAGAATGGGTGAAAAGGAGGTGATGTTTTTATGCAACGGAGTATTACTCAGCTATAGGAATGATAAACTAGAAACCTTCATATATAAGTGGATGTAGCTTAAACATACACTGATAAGTGAAACAAACCAGACCTACAAATGCAAATATCATATAGTCTCCCTAGTGTAAGGACTCAAAAGAATAAATAAATAAATAAATAAATAAATAAATAAATAAATTTTGGGCAGTGCCAGGAATCAATCTCAGGATCTTGCATTTTCTGTATCTTCAACCCCTATAATTTTTTTTTAGAAGAGTGACTTAAATACAAAATGCATTTGGAAGAGTTAAAAAATGTTTATTGAAAGTGTTTGCCAGGCATGGTGGCTCACGCCTGTAATCCCAGCACTCAGGAGGCTGAGGCAGGAGGATTGGTGTGAGTTCGAGACCAGCCTGGGCTACAAAAGTGAGCTCAAGGCCACCCTCAACTGCATAGCAAGACTCTGTCTCAAAAAGACAAAAAAAGTGTTAATGTTTAATTGTTTGATCAATCTTATATACCTATATCTATTAATCTAAACTGATTTGATGATGAAAATATGTAATACAACCATTGTTAAATTTTTCTTGTTTTGAAATTCTGTACTTTATGTACTCTTACCTGTTACTGTTTTTTCTGTTTGTTTCTGCTACTTTTACTCTTTAAAATAAAATTAAATCTATATAAAAAAAGAATTCAAATGGAAATCAAGAACTTAAGGATTAAACAGCAAAAGGACAGCAAAAGAAAAGTTAGGAAACATGGCATGGGCAAAACCATGCACCTATATACACAGGATGGCTAAAACAATTGTCTTAAGAATCTCCAAAAAGTTTTTGAATCTAGCAGTTAATTGGTAGACTTCTCACCCTGACTAACTCTATATGCTAATATCTGTGAAGTAAGCAACTACACTGAGAATCACATTGTGCAATACTAAAACCATGCTTGGCATGCCTGTCATTCTGGTCTTCCAGATGTGTGCTGCTTCTAATATCATATCAATGATTTCTATACTCTCTGCCAAGTAAATGTTTGTTTAAAAATAATAACAATAATAAAAGAAAATAGGGCCAAGGAAAAAATTGCTATAGCATTATTTCAATTTTTTTTTCTTTATTTTATTTTTTTTTTTTTTTGGTGGGACCAGAGTTTGAACTCACGACCTTTCACTTGCCAGGCAGGCACTTGTGCCGTGGAACTATCTACTCTGCTTCCAATACAATTTAGCATATGACTAAATTCCTAAATTTATGTGTAAAAATGCCTATTTTTTACATTCTATAGGGATTTAAAATTTAGAATATTAGCAATTTATGGAAAATAAATGTTCCATGTCTTAGGCATTTGATATTCAGAAAAATAGTGATGTTAAACTCAAGTGTCTATGTTACAGGGAGTAATATCATTAAGCTTCTCTTCTGGAGGGTTAACAACTTAAGTTTGCAGACCAAAAAATTACAGAAAAAGAAGGGCCACAAGGACTGCCAATATTTTGGTCCTAGCCCTTTAAGGTCAGTGAGGACTCAGGACATAAGAGAACCTGTGCTGTAATATTGTATAACTCAGTGGTGTCCCAAATTTTCTGTATAAGGAGATTATGGAGCCATAGAGGAACATGACTGATGATTTACAGTGTGCCTAAAGAGATTCACCTAGAGAGAAAACATTCTCTTAGGCTTTCACAGAGCACAAATTGGTCAAGCAATGGCTGTGACTCATCCAGGGGGCTGACACTGTCAAAAAATCTACAAACAGCTGTACATAGCTTCAGGGTAAACGCAAAGAGGACTTGAATGACCTTGTCTGATACAAAAGTTACATTTTTTGTTAGATAGGTTTGCTTTACCTTGGTCTTAACCATCCAGGAGAAAAGTCTGATCATGAGTTATAAAAAGTAAAGCCATATTAATATACTGAGCAGTAAAAGACTCAAGTGTACAGCCTCTGACATTGCCAGTTGTGCTGATAACCCACTACTATTAGGGACAATTAGACTATACATACAGCTACTTTCTCTTAGTCCAGTGAAAAGAAATATTTGTACTAATAGTGTTAATACAAGATATCAAGTCTGCATCTAGTGCTCTGAACACTATGAAGACAGCAATGTGCAGTGCATTGTTACCACTATCCTACTAACTCATTGTGAACTTCTCTCATTGCTATTTCTTTTCATTAAAATCAATAAAAAAGAAGAGAAAAACATCAGACAAGACAAAAGGTGGGCTAGGTGGTGGCTGGTCTGCCTGGTAGGCAGAGGAACCAACCAGCACAACAAAACCAGTGTTTATTTGTACCTTTGAAAAGTTAGTAACACATGACACAAGGCTGCCTAGTGACTAATAGCTGACCTTAACCAGACTGGATGTTTATCTCAGGACTGAGATAGCTTATTTGGTTTAGGCACTGAGGACTAGTCCTACCTGCACACATTTGACCAACTTTCTAGCTTCAGGCTGCCAACACGCTTCCTTTCTTTTCCTTTTTTTCTTTAATTATAGTAAAATGTACCACTTTAACTACTTTTAGGTGTACAGTTCAGTGGTGCTAAGTATGTTTACCACCTACCTCCAGAACTTTTTTTCTCTTGTTGAGACAGTCTGTGGTTGTGCAGCTCAGGCCGGCCTTGAGCTCACTTGTAGTACAGGCTAGTCTTGAACTCACAAGGATCCTCCTGCCTCAGCCTCCCGAGCACTGTTATCAAAGGCCTGAGCCATCACACCTGGCCTTTCCAGAACATTTTGTATCTTCCCAAACAAAGCTGTGTGCCCGTGAAACATTAAGTCGTTCTGCATCCTTTTTCAGCCCCAGCACTCTGCTCTCCTCTCTGTATGATGATAAGGACTTTAGACACCTCACACAAATGGGAACCACCTATGAATGGACTCATCCAACATTTCTCCTTGCTGATTGGCTCCTCATTCAGCACATCTTCAGGGTTCATCCCACTTGTAGAAAGTGCCAGATTTTCCTTCCTCATTAAAGCTGATGGTCATTTCTTTGTATGTGGTGGACACGCCAGGTTCATTTCTGCTTGGGTTCAACCATCCCTTGGTTTGTTTCTGCATATTAGCTATAGTGAATGATGCTACTGTGAATACTAGCAAATAAAAATGGGCCTCTGCTTTTATTTATTTTTTGGTAGATATCTAGAAATGCAGTTGTTTGATTATACAGCAATTTGATTTCTAAGTTTTTGAACAATCACCACTGAGTTGCCTGCTGTCCCTCCCTCCCTCCTCCAAGCTCTCTTACTCCCTTTTTCCTTCTCTCCATCTCTCATTCCTTTTCCTTCCTTTAAAAAAAAACTTCCAACAATGGACAAGCACCTTAGAGGCCAGCCCCACTTTACTTTCACTAAAACTTTCTGAATTTCCCAGAAGTGCTATGGGACACATGTACCTACTCAGGAACTAAAAGAAATCTTCCTCTCTCTTTTCTTTTTCAGACTTTAGTTACAGAAGTGACCTGGCTAAAAACTGCAGAAGACTTGTTCTCCTACTCAAAAAGTGAACTGCTCAGAAAACCTGACTGAGCAGTTAATTAGAGGCTTTTTCCAGGTATTCTTACAGATACTTCAGTGCAAATCAACTTGACCTTTGTCAAACGAGGTTTGGAAACACAGAGAATGGGCTCGATTTCAGATCCTCTGCCTGGAGGTGACAGATCTTTTCCTCAGCTGACAGAAAAAGTAAACACAGCCTTATGGAACTGCATTTAGGAAAACTGAAGCTTTGCCTAGATTTGCACCAGCTCAGCCCCATTTCTTCTATTCCTACAGCCAGCAGCCTTCAAGTTAAATATCAGTCAGCTGGGATACCCACAAAAGGTGTGATTCTGAACTCTGGCTGAGCATTGGAAATATCTTAGGCATTTTAAAAGTAGATTTAAAGGCATATACAGGATGGGGAGATAGCTCAGTAGAACAAGTGCAAAGGCCTGAATTCAATCCCCAGTTCTGAAAAAAAAAAAAAGACTAACAGCATATAGACACTTGGCTCTCTCCCCTTATCACCATCCAAAGACCTCGGTGGATGCCTGAAATTGGGAAGAATACCAAACCTATACATGCTTTTTCCTACGTACATACATAGGATAAGGCTTTAATTTATCTACGAGGCATAGTGAGAGGTTACCAACAATAACTGATAATAAAATAGAAGAGCAGCCAGGCATGGTGGCACATGCCTGCAATCCCAGCACTTGGGAGGCTGAGGCAGGAGGACTGGTGTGAGTTCGAGAGCAGCCTGGGCTACAAAATTGAGCTCAAGGCCAGCCTGAACTGCATAGCGAGACCCTGTCTCAAAAAAAAAAAAAGACAAAAAAATTAGAAGAGCAGTTATAACAATATATTCATAAAACCTACAAGAATATGCTATTTATTTCTGGAATTCTTCATTTAATATTTTAATATGACCATATCATATTGTTTGTTAAATTATGTTACAAACACCTTTTTCTCCATTTAATCATCTACCAATGATTAATATATTGAATAGTTGCACTAGGTCTTGGGCAACCGTTGTTGAGCGTGTGAATGAATGGATTTCAGTTTCCCATATGACAAAGCAACATGAACACTTGGCTCATACCCTTGTTTGTTTCCATTTGGCTACATTCATAGCATTTTTAGTAAAGGGAAAGAATGATTCCGATTTCTGAAACTTTCGACTTCTGTTATCAAATCTTATTCATATTTGAGAGCTGACAGTCTCTTTTAGGATATTTGGGTAAAGAGAAACAATGCTTTGAACAGTCAGTAATACTTTCCTTTTTGTATCAGTTTGATCCAGATTTACTACTCCTTTTGTCATGGAAATTGTAATTCACTAAGTATAGATAGCAACTTAATCCCTGAAGGAATTCTCTCTGTTTCCACCACGGTACACCTGGTATTATGATTTATGTCTAGTTCTTCCCTCAAAGTCTCACTTAAGTCAGGGATGGACATGGCTCTGGGCGCAGCACCAGGCTCAAGGCTCGAGGGGCAGGGCCGGAGGAACAGGCGTGGGATCAAGGGTCGGGGTTAGAGAGATGCTCACCATTATACTGGCAGGATATGTTGCTCCCCAGCCACAGATCTCCTGCAGGTGTGGAGAGGGTCATCCTGGACCCAATGGCTCCCTAGCCTCTCCTCTGGACCCTATAGCGAGGTGGGTGGCGTCGGTGATTGAGACTGCACTAGGTAGAAAGATATTTGAAGACAGAGGCACTGACCCTCTCTCTTCTGAGCAAATAGAGCTCCAAGGTCTTGCTGTGTAATTCAGGCTGCTTTAAACTCTGAAACATCCAGCAACTGTCAGTTCAATAAACCTTCCTTCTTTCATTTTGAGTGTCGGGTATTTGTCCCAGTGAGAGAAGAATAACTAAAGCAGAATTTGCCTGGGAACCACACTAAAGAGTTATGAAAAACAAAGAGTGAAATCCACTTGTCTCACTGGCCTGGAGGGATAGGACTCATTCACTGTTAATTAAACAACAGCGAGACCTCCAGGCTCGGTTGCCGCCGCCACAGCCTCCGGGTTCCGGAGGTGAAAAAGGCCAGGCGGAGAAACATGGACGTGACCGTCGCCCCACTCCACGCCTGGGACGATTTTTTTCCGGGCTCCAACCACTTCGCCCGGCCAGACTTCAGGGACATTTCCAAATGGAACAACCGTGTCGTGAGCAATCTGCTCTACTACCAGACCAACTACCTAGTGGTGGCTGCCATGATGATCTCCGTGGTGGGTTTCCCTGGATTATATTAAGAGAGGAATTTACTGGCTTGAAGGATTTACAAGCAATTGGAATGAAGTTTCTGAGCCCATTCAACATGATCCTTGGAGGAACTGTGGTGGTGCTGGTGTTCACAGGGTTCCTGTGGGCAGCCCACAATAAAGATGTCCTGTGCCGGATGAAGAAGCAGTACCCCACTGTGTTCATGATGGTGGTCATGCTGGCCAGCTATTTCCTTATATCCATGTTTGGGGGGGTCATGGTCTTCGTGTTCGGGATCACTTTTTCTTTGTTGTTGATGTTCATCCATGCATCACTGAGACTCCGGAACCTCAAGAACAAGCTGGAGAATAAAATGGAGGGGATCGGGGTGAAGAGGACTCCCATGGGCATCATCCTCGAGGCCTTGGAGCAGCAGGAGGAAAGCATCAGCAAATTCACTGACTATATCAGCAAAGTGAAGGAATAAACCTTTAACCTGAGGTTGGGGTCGCAGCAGAAATCGAGTTGCAATTTGTCCTTGTCCAGTTCTACTTCTTTGTTTGTGTTTTTTTTTAAGTAGGAGGTGCACGTTTTACCACCCAACTACCTATGGCAGCATGCACGTGCTGGGCCCTCTGTGAACATCTCTGATGTTACTGAGCAAAGTCCTCAGGAACTGAAAGCAAACTACCCTCCCATTGTCTGAGGTTTCTGGTGTGGTAATGAAAGGGAACTACAGATTCCGTAGCAGCAATACTGCTGTCTTGTAGGGGAAAAATTAATGGTAAAATATCAAGGCAATAAAAGGGAATGAAAAGGCTCATTTCAATGGAGTCACAGGAAGAGAAAAAAAGAGAAAGGCAGTTAAGGTAGATGATAGTATGTGTTAGCCTGTTTGAATCCTTCCTGGAACCTTCTTCAGAATTCCCTAGGATGGGATTGTATGTGATATCAATTAGTTTAGTTTGTATTATTACTCTTTAAAAAGCAAAGATGAGTCTATCATTTTGCTGCCTGTTTGACTTGCAGTATAACTGGACAAGCCAGTTGTTTATACTTTGTTTACAAACATAAAGGTAGCTGTTTAGGAGACTATTTTGTTAAATTTTTGTAAATTTTTGAAATGCTGGTAATGTGTGTTGATCAGCAGGTATTTGTTGAAAATTTTCTTACCTTCCTTGAGGTTACAGCTGTGTAACCCTTACTGTTCTCGACTGACTTGTTTAAAAAACAAACAAAAAAATAAAATCAAACCTAAGTTCAGTTTATATTGCATATTTTTGTCTTACCATGAAAAAAAAGGTGTCAAACATAATGCTTCTATGTTTTTCACTGTTTCCTTTTAACTGGAGCATTCTGAAAGAAATCAATGTGCATTTTATTAATTTCTTTTTTTTTTTTTAATTTTTTTTTTTTTTTGTCTTTTTGAGACAGGGTCTCGCTATGCAATTGAGGCTGGCCTTGAGCTCACTTTTGTAGCCCAGGCTGGTCTCGAACTCGCACCAATCCTCCTGCCTCAGCCTCCCGAGTGCTGGGATTACAGGCGTGAGCCACCACGCCCGGCTTTTTTTGAGACAGGGTCTCAACTGTGCAGTTCAGGCTGGCTTTGAGCTCACTTTTGTAGCCCAGGCTGGTCTCGAACTCGCAGGGATCCTCCTGCCTCAGCCTCCCAAGTGCTGGGATTACAGGCATGAGCCACCACGCCCGGCCTCATTTTATTAATTTCTTAGGGTGACAAAGAGAGCAGTACTAGCTGGAGTTTTAAAAATTTAAAAGCATCTTTAGATGACCAAGCCCCAAAGTCTTTTAAAAATGGGAATAATCACTCACTGACTTCTGAAATGATCCTTAGAGGTATTAAGTAGCAGTTGCTATAGCCATATGCTTTTCTTTATTTTTATTTTACTATTTTTATTCTTGTTTCAGAACCTTTGTTTGTTTATTCACTCATTTTTATGGCTGGCTCAGCCCGCCCCGAGGGCAGGGCTGGCGCAGCATGTGGTGCCGGGGATTGAACCGTGGTCCCTGAAGCCACCCAAGCTTCCCCAAGCAGGGGCTTTAGACCACTGAGCCATCCCGCCAGGCCCCAGCCATATGCTTTTGTAGATAGACAATGAAATTAAAATAGCATGTATTTTATATTTTGTTACTTTCCTCCTTGTGTTTCCCATGCATTCAGAAATAGCTTATTGATATTCCTGCCAGTGGCGTGATTTCACGAGTGAAGTGGGAAACCGTGAGGTATTACAGGCACCACGTTGTGAAGACAGTGTGGTGCGGAAACTGCTCAGCCTAGAATAAAAGCCGGCCACATCTGCCGCTCCCGAAAAACAAAAGTGAGAATCAGCAGGACATCTCTAGAAATCTCAAGTTACCCCCTTACATCAGAGACAATGCCTGTCTGGATCTCTGGGCTGCTCATGGCACTTTTAAATCATGCCTGGCCCAGATTAGGTGTTGAAGGTACACTTGCTCGGTTCATGAATGACTTTCTAAAAGGCCTAGCTCCACAACCATGATGTGTTTGTGTGTACTCCCCAGGATGGCATGGAATGATGCGTGTGAGGGTGCTAAAAGGGTGCCTTCAGGAAGAAGAGACTGGTGGGATGAGGAAGGGACCAAAAGTTCTACGTAGTAACAGGTGGGAGGCTGCTTACTCTGAGCCACGCTCAGCGCTCAGCACCCTTCTGTGTGGTGATCTCCTTGAATTCATAATTCATTTGTTATTATCATGTCACTACTGAGAAAACTTAACTAGTTATCAAAAATAGATAACTAACCCACCTTGGAAACAATAGAGTACACTGCAGGCTGGAAAAGCACACAAAATTCCACAAGACAATAGTACTTACATCTCTGCTTAACATAGAAGACTCTGTGGAGGTACATCTGGTTAGTTCTAGGCTTTCTGAGCCTTCCCTTGGGATTTTCTCATATCTTTGGTGGCTAAGGCACAACTGCCATGCTGAACACTGGTGAAACCAGGGCTCATCACATTGTTAACTCTCAGCTCTTGTCCCAACAACTTCCCACCATAAGTATTTTCCCCGGATCCACCACTGACACTGTAGGCACCAAAAAAAGGCAACATTTGCATTATTTTATTAAGGTTCCTTTTGTCACTCTACCAGTTCCCCCATAGTTCAAAATTGTACTACTCTTGCACAACAAAAAAAGGCTTTAGCTTGTCCTACTTTTTCCCTGTGGTGCCTGCCTTAAGATAATTTTGATTCCTCTACTGGAATATAAACGAGATGAGAGCTGAATTAAATTACATCTTGTACTTTGTTTGAAAATTAAGGGCTGGTCAAATAGTTCAGAGAATTAAAGCATTGCAAGTAGGCACAGGGGCCAGGGGTTTGATCGCTGGGCCTGCCTTGCTGGCCCCTCCCCCAGGGTATGCTAAGACGGACTGATATACTGGGCATGTGGCACAAGCCTGTAATCTCAGCTCTTAGGAGGCTGTAAACACTACCAACAAAATCTAGTTTTGTGAGGGGCCCAGCAAGATGGCTCACTGGTCTAAAGCGCCTGCTTAGGAAAGCTTAGGTGGCTTCAGGGACCACAGTTCTATCCCCAGCACCACATGCTGCTCCAGCCCTGCCCTCAGGGCAGGCTGAGCCGGCCATAAAAAAAAAAAATAAATAAATAAACAAACAAAAGTTCTGAAACAAGAAAATATAAAAATAAAAATTTCTTTTAAAAAAATCTAGTAGTGAGATCATGAACACCCTGTAGGTCCTTCCCACAAAATACAAAAGAAAAAGAAAGAAAGAAAGAAAGAAAGAAAGAAAGAAAGAAAGAAAGAAAGAAAGAAAGAAAGAAAGAAAGAAAGAAAGAGAAAGAGAGAAAATTAAGAGGAGCTGGGTGTGGCAGTGTACACCTGTACTCCCAGCACTTGGGAGGCTGAGGCAGGAGGATTGATGTGAGTTCAAGACAGGCTGGGCCGCAAAAGTGAGTTCAAGGCCTGCCTGAACTGCATAGCAAGATCCTGTCTCAAAAAGACGAAGGGAAGAGAGACACAGAGAGAGAGAGAGAGAGAGAGAGAGAGAAGAAACAAGGAAGAAAGAGAAAATTAAAACTGTTCAAAGTCTAGAAGACAAGCACAGACACCTGGGTGTAATCCTGCACACATGCCATTATGTCACTGGCACTGGCCACATCCCCAGGTATGCTGAGCTGGCAGAGAGTGGGTGTGGTAGTACAAATCTGTAATCCTAGTGCTAAGGAGGCTGAAAACAAGAGGCTCACTATGAGTCCAAACTGAACAGTGAGACCCTGCATCAAGTACAATGTCTAGAGAGACAATAGTGTGCAGAATCTTCAGCAACAGTAGCATACATTTGTAACAAATATATAATACAGGTAAACAGTGTTTGTGTTAAAAAATGACAAAGTGGGTAAACTTAACGAAATGTTCAGAGATAACTTCATTGCTTACCTATATTTTAAGTATGTCAAAAGAAAGAGCTTGGGGAAGGAAAAAGAAAACAGGTAGGATAAAAAAAATCAAGCATTCTGGAAAAAAAAAAAAAAAACTACAAATACCCTTTTCCTTGTTCTGTATGTCAGCGTGGACTCTGATATCAGCATGCCTTTCCCAAGATACCACCACTGAATTGAAAGGTTGCAGTCCATAAGAAGAAACCCTATCACTAGATGAAGAGTATTTTACATGATCTGCTTCAGCTGATGCACTATCAGTTCCATAAAGAGACAAAAGCATATGATTAGAACTTGAAGCAAATATTTTAATAGTTAAACATCTTAGTTCTTTTTTATATATAAGCCTTTCTATTCTCCCTACCTTTTACATACAGGCCTTATTATAATATATAAGCACTCCATTGTCTAACAAGTCATCTTTCAGCAAGAAGAGATTCCTTGTCAACACATCAATTGCCAGCGTGTTTTGTTTTGTTTTGTTTTGTTTTGTTTTGTTTGCTGGACCAGGGTTCCAACTCATGACCTTGTACTTGCCAGGCAGGCATTTGTGCCATGGAGCTATCTCTGAGGCCCCAATTGCTAGCTATTTAGTCTCTTCTATTCTAAGACCCATTCATAAATATAAATAAATACAAGGATCATAGTGGCCAACTTATCCTACTTTGCTCAGGACTCTACTGGTATTGAGGTTGCTGGATACAGGTAAAATGGGACAATTAGTCACTTCAGCCCAACATTCTCTAATCACGATCGGACTTTAAAAAGTAATTCTTCCTACTAAACTTTCCTGCCAGCACAGGGCTAAGAAGTCTTAAAATGTTATAGCCTTCCAAACCATAAAAATAAAAATGCTGGCACCATGCTAGGTGCAATATGCCACTGAACCATTTCAAAATATTACCCTAACCACTTCATCAAATCCTCTAATTATTTTTGGGCAAATACTACATTTGAAAGCAAGCTCAAAAAGACGTAACACAGTAGCTGTAAAGTAGGACTATGTTTATGTACTACAATGCTACAGACTTCACTGAACATAATGTCAAGAGTATCAGTTAAAACTACAAAGGGAGGAAATGAAGTTTTAAGAAAACAAGGCATCATAAATCCAGTAAAACTGAATCTTAAGCCTGTGATCCAGTTTATGTGAGTACTGTTTAGAATAATACCTGATACTTGTATATTAACAAACAAGCCCAGGGTAAAACCTGCATACTAATCTAAGTATGAGGTCTAATGTGTTTTATCCCATAACATCCTCATCAATAAAAGAGAAGCAACCTGCAAAATTTCCCATAAGCATTATTCTTCCAATCACCAATCATAAAGTATCAAGAAAAAAAAAAAAACATTCTATTGTGGTATATAGAAAATATAGAGCTAGGAAGACCACTCTGCAGTCTAAGTACCTGTCTATCAAGCACAAGGACCTGGGATTCCCAAACCCCAAGCCATTCACAGCCCTGGAACCCTAGGTACACCATGTTGGTCTAAAACCAGGCATAGTGGCACGTGCCTGTAGTCCCAGTGCTGGGGAGGCTGAACAGGAGAATCACTCTGAGTCTGAGCTGTATAGCAAGACCCTACACCAAAGAAATTAATTACTTAATTAATTAATTTAGTTTAAAAAGTAAATTAGTTGCCCTCATATTGATTCTCTCCCAACAATGCCAACCTTCTTAAAAAAATAAAACTCGCTACTATATTTATTAAAAATATCTCAGTCCTTTGTGATAGTCAAATCTTGGAAACAACCAAAATGCCTATCGTCTGAAGAATGGTTGAAAAAGAAATGGTATTTTTATACAATGGAATATTACCCAGCTGTAAAGAATGATAAATTAGAAAACTTCATAAGAGGATGTATCTTGATCATATACTCATAAGTGAGATAAACCACTTATGAGACCTACATGTGTAAATATAGTGTAGTCTTCCTAGTGTAAGAACACAATAGAAGAAATAAAAATGGAAAGGCATAACACAGCTAAATGAAAATCAATAACGTAAGGATTACACAATGAAGAGACAGAAAGCAGAAGAATTAGAAAATATGGCAGAGGCAAAACCATGCACTTATATACACAGGATGAATGACACAATGGTCCTAAGAATCTCCAACACGTTTTTGACACTCAGAGTAATAGTGTATAAGACTAAAACCATGCTTGAATGCCTACCATTTTGGTCTTTTAGATGTGTGCTGCTTATAATGCAATTTCGATTATTGCTATACTCTCAAGTAAATGTTTGTTTTAAAAGAAAACAAGCAGGGCTCGTGAGATGGTTCAGTGGTCTAAAGTGCCTGCCTAGGAAAGCTTAGGCAACCTCAGGTACCACAGTTTGATCCCCGGCACTACTTGCTGTGCCAGCCCTACTCCCAGGGCTGGCTGAACTGGCCATAATAGAAAAAAAAGAAAAAAACAAGGATAATTAAAGAGAATATGAGACAAGGAAAAATGCCATAGGATTGACCTGATACAATTTTGTATATGCTTAGATATCTAAATTTCTGTGTAAAAATGTGTAACAGTTTTTTAAATTACATTCTATAGAGATTTATTAGAATATCAATGATTGATGGAAAATACTAGTTCCATGTTAAGTCTCAGGCATTTAATATTCAGAAAGAGAGTGATGTTATGCTCAAGTATCTATGTTATAGAGTAATAGTATCACAAAGCTTCTTTTCTGGAGGGTTAGCAACTTAAGTTTGCAGACCAAAAAATTAGAGAAAAAGAAGGGCTACACAGGTAGCCAATATTTTCACCCTAGCCCTTCGAGATCAATGAGGACTCTGGACATAAGAGAACCTGTACTATAACATCCTATAACTCAATGGTGTCTCAAATTTTCTGTTCAAGGAGATCATAGGGTCACAGAAAAAAGGGATCAATGATGTATAGTGTGCCTAAGGAGAGTCACCTAGAAAGAAAACATTCTCTCAGGCTTTCACAGAGAGCAAACTGGTCGAGCAATGGTTGTGACTCATTTAGATGGCTGACACTGACAAAAGTTCTACAAAATGCTGTACATGGGTCAGGCGTGGTGGTGCACACCTGTAATCCCAGCACTTGGGAGGCTGAGGCAAGAGGATCAGTGCGAGTTCGAGACCAGCCTGGGCTAGAAAAGTGAGTTCAAGGCCAGCCTGAACTACATAGTGAGACCTTGTCTCAAAAAGACAAAAAAAAAAAATGCTGTACATGGTTTCAAGGTAAGTCCTGAGGCAATTTGACTGACCTTGTCAGATACAAAAGTTATAGTTCTTGTTATATAGGTCTGTCTTTAACTTGGACTTAACCATCTAGCAGAAAAGTTTAACCACGAGGCATAAAAAGTAAAGCTAGATTAGTATGCTGAGCTGTAAAAGGCTCAAGTCAACAGCTTCTGACATTGCCAGCTCTGCTGATAATCCACTACTATTATGGAATATTGAACTATGTATACAACTACTTTCTATTAGTTCAATGAGAAGAAATATTTGTATGAACAGGCTTAGAATCATGTCTGCATCTTGTACTCTGAACAACTACTATGAAGACAACAGTATGCATTATATTAATTATTGTGGCTGTCCTACTAATGTGTTTTGAAACTATCTCATTGTTATTTTTTATTAAAAGTAATCTAAAAATGAAAAAAAATTTCAGCCCATCATCACTTTTGGAGAAATTTAAGACACCAAGAAGGGAGAAAGAACTAACCTACTCCTTAAATTTAACCTACTCATGCACCTCCTCCTATGTGTAGAAAAGATACCACTATTTGTATACATGCATAATTTAGAATTTATCATTGCTTATTTACCCCATCCACAAAAATACTAAACACAAAATTTTACATCATTTCAATCAGTTGAGTACCTTGATCTATACTTACTGCAATCACTGTGGGGTTTAGTTTTGTTGAGTAGGCTTGAGACAGGGACTCACTATGTAGTTCAGGCTGGTCTTGACCTAACTCACTATGTGGTCCAGGTTGCCTTTCAATCAGCACACCCAGTGGCTGCTGCAACCACTGTTAACAGAGAATGAGTTCTAAATGTCCAGCAACATTTGGATTGCTCAGGACCACAAATCTAAAGCCCATTTCTAATAGCTCTGAGTCTGAAACTGGTCAAAAGTGCAAATCGAGTATCTTAAAATATCTAAGTCTCTTCTTCACTTATTCAGACAAAGCTAAGTACTCCTAACACTTGGAAAAATTAAATCCATGGAGTTTCAGGAAAACAATATGAGGCTATTTTCTAACTGTTCTAAATCTGTACACATGATGAATGAAGGTGAAAGAACTCTTTAAAAACTAATGAAAAGACATTGCTCATGGATTTCATGAACACCTAAAATAAACTGTAAAACATTACTTTCTGAATGGGGATTGAAGTAAAGGAGACCCACTGAGGCTCTCTGAACAAGGTTTGAGTTTGTCAGAGTACAAAGGGCACCTAATACAACCTGGAAACATAACTTATTCGAACATGGAGGAATAACAAAATGACTAATTTTGAAATATAAGGAGAACCATATGCTAGTATGTTAACATGCTTTCATTTCCTATTCTCGTTATCTCTACATGTCACATATGCTATGCTTTCTCCTAAGAGTTACTTACTTGTATCATTTTATGGTGACACAGTAGTAACATAAGGCAGCAGAGAATACAGGCTAAACACAGATCTGGGCTCAAGTCCCAGCTCAAGCACTCAAAAGGTGCATGTGCCTTTGTACAAATTATTTGATCTCAAGGGCTTTTATTTTAAAAAAGAGGGTAATGCCTATCTAACATGTAATATTGTTAGGAGTCTTAAATAAGACAATGGACACTTAACAAATACTTAGCTTGCAGGGGACATTAAGGGTTGGTAAATGCATAAAACAAAATAAATTCAAGGTCTATAGTTTAGCAGAAAATTAAGATATAAGCACCTCAGGAGCATATGAATACAACCAAGATTTTATTGTCAATATATAGCAGTTCATTTTAATTTCTCCACTGAAGAAATTAAGGTATGTATTGCTATCAACAAATTTCTAAGATATATTAGATTTCAAATTAAACTCCTAAAACCAGAAGCAATTCCAAATTTGTTAGAAATACAAGTTTCAAAACCCTATGAGTTATAAATACTGAGGTTCCCTCACCCCCACCCCCCAAAAAAATTACAATTTTCAAAATATCTACTGGATAGATCCACTACCTCAGAACTTCTTTAAAACTTTCTTGTTATCAATTTCTTTCCATACAATTGATACAAAAACACAACCAGTATTACAGTTCCAAGTATTGTGGACCCAAAAGCATAACACAGCTCAGCTTTTATCATGAAAATCTTATTTTTATAATATCTACACTGCCTAGGTCTCAAACACTAAAATGTTAAGCTATTAGTACCAAGATCATCCCAGTCCAATAAATAGGACACTCAAGAATGAAAATAAGGATAGAAAATGAGGCAATCAAAGGCACAAAACAATTTCCATTAGATAATTCACATTTCTGGCTTTTGCAAACTTCTAGACTTTCCAATGAATTGTCTTCTCACTCTCTGCCTCACACACTGCCGTCTCAGGGGCACACTGCCTGGCCTCCCGGGCCTTCTTCTGAAATCAAGGTGGAAGCCTTCTTAGCCTCAAAACTCCTGCATTCTGCAAGCACCTAAAACCGATGCCACATGGATCATGTCAAGATCTGCTGCCAGCTGCAGCAGTAGCCAAGAGCAAGGCCAGCCTAAGAGAGAAGCCATGGGAGCTACCACCAAGAGTGACTTAGGGGCTGAGCCATGTAAGGCCTTCAGAGTTCACAACTCAGTGCAGACTGCTTCAGATGTTCCAATTTGAACTGTGGGATTTAATGTTTGTCCTGCTGGATTTTGGATTTGTGTTGGTACCAGTGTTTTGTATTCCTGTTTGTAACTTTTGGAGTGGTAACATTTATTTTGTGCCTTTGAATGTTGGATATGTTTAACTTTTCTTTTGTACAGAGGCTCACAGAAAAGAGTTTGCCTTGGATCTTGGAGGAGACTAGGGACTTGGACTTTTCAGCAATGCTGAAACTGTTGGGACTTTTGCAACTCTTAGAGATGGACTAATATGCCTTTTGTACAAAGGTGTGAGACTTTGGGGTCCAGGAGCAAAATGTTGTCTAATTGTCCCACAAAGACTCATGCAGTCAAGGGGTAGGGACTTCTAAACTTTAAGATTAACTTGTGATCCACTGGAATTATGGGTGATCCCCTGGGATTATAGCTCTTAGTACTGCTGGGATTATGGGTGTGAGTGCTACAACCAAACTGCAGCTGAGAACCCGAAGGTAACGTAAGTGAGACAGAGACAGACTCTGTCTCTGTTGCCATTGTTGCTGTTCTGCCATCCACGAACCGCTGCTCTCTGCCATGTGCCAATATGCCTTGGAGCCAGCTGAATATGGACTAAAACTTCCAGTGACTGTGAAAGGGAAAAAATTGATTTATTAAGGCTAAGAATCCCAACAAAAATCCAAAATATGCCTCTGTTGCCCTCTTAATACCCTAAAAATATTATAGAAAGAAAAAAAGAAGAAATGCATACACTTCCCCAAAATGACCAAACTGAAGTTAAAGCCTAATGTACATGCCATATGAGAGCTAAATTTCTAAAGCTCAAGAATCACATACTGTGTAATATGGAGGCTTTGTGATGTTTTGCATCGTCAATCTACAAGATAGCAGTTATTAGTGAAGACAGTGGATTTAAACTTTGTTTCTCAAACATGAAGCAAAAACCATTCATGGATTAGTTGCTTTAAGTGAACTGCAGCCCCCTTGAGTCCACATGCTGAAGCAAAAATTGAAATGAAAAGTTAAAAACAATTTAAAAAAGAAATAAAGAGTTACTCTGTGCCTTAGAGGATGAAGAACCATAAGGTGAAGAACTGAAAAAAATTAAATTTAAGTGTTAATTATAACATATAAAGCACATGCAAATATAGTTACCACTTCTTTTTGTTATCTGTACTTAATACAAAGTAATAACTTGAAGCCATCCGTTTTAAATGGCCTAAAACCTACTTCATATATCTACAATGCACCACATAGTAAAGGACAGACATTAAGGGTCCAGTAGAGTCCTGACATAGTAGAGTCCTGACTTATGGGTCCAGTTCTTGTAAGCACCAGCAAACACAGCACCAATACCCCAAAAAAGCCATCTCTAAAAAGCATAAAGTCATAGGATTCCATAACAAAACTCATTTCCTCAAAACACCTAAAAACAACTTTGTGCAAATCTTGTAGTGCCAACCAAAATAAGCATCCTATGGCTTCAAGTAGCTTTAACCTAGGCCTACAAAAGGATTTAACACTTTGGTGAGAATGAGTTTTTAACAGATACAAACCAGGAAATGAGATTTGAACTAAACTCAATAAAGTAGAAATATTTTTATTCTGTATACTCAAGCATTGTCACTGCCACAAAGCAGAGGTAGGGTAAGTTGGAAGTTTTGCATATTAACAGTTAATACTGCTTGAAAATGATTTACCTTTTAAAAATGAATCTAATATCATCCCAGGAATATCTCTTACTCACCTGGATTCAGATATGATTTCATGAGAAATAAGAGAAAGGATCAAATTATACACAGCCTTGAGCTTCGCGTGTGCCACTTTTACATTAGGAACAGCTTAGACTAGAGCTAAAAATTCACTTGGGAGCCTCAGAGACTTTATTGTAAAAATCTCTTCTTACAGGAAACATCATATTCACATTTTAAATTGTAAATCAAACACTCAAATAACCACACCAGACTGATTAAAATATGCTTAACTATTGTGAAATTATAGTTCTAAGTTTCTCAAACACAGTTTGAGCCTTCTGGAAAGTAATTTCTAAATCCTTAGAACATCATTGTTGGGGGTGTGGGTGTGGGTGTGTCCTTGTTCTTCTGCTGGCTCAGGTCATACCAAAAACTTAACAATGCCATTTATAGTGGGAACTCTATGGTATACTGATCAAGTAGACCTTCATAAGCTGGATGCTGAGGTCATCTCTACATTCAAGTTGGTGGTGGGGAGGGACAGGTGTCTCAATATTGTCTATTCTGTATTCTGACAAACTTGACTAACTTAAATCTAAATCCTTTAATGACAAGTTTGTAACCATGAATATAAGAACTGCTTTGATCCTGCATGGGGCTGGAGTGAGCAAAATTCAGGCTCTTGCTGAGATAGCTGGAATTGAAACCAACTGATGAGTAGAATCCAGAAACTACAGGAAGCTGTAGAGGAGTTGAAACATGAAGATGACGATGAATTTACAGATATGTGCAACTCTGGTCTTCTGATTCATCGATAATTACATAATTCTGTTATGTAATTACATAATACAATTGTTTGAGCACCAGAAGGAAGCTGTAGTTTTTCTCTATACTCTGTACAGGGATGGAAAGAAAGGAGGCATCTTAGCAGATGATGTGGGATTGGGGAAGACTGTTCAAGTCATTGCTTTCCTTTCTGGTATTTTGATTCTTGTGAATCATGTTCTGTTGATAATGCCTACTAATCTCATCAGCATGTGGATAAAAGAATTTGCCAAGTGGACTCCAGGAATGAGAGTCAAAACCTTTCACAGCCTTAGCAAGAATGAGAGCACTAGAAACCTCTCCAGGGTTCAGCAAAGAAAAGGTATCATAATCACTACATACCAAATGCTAACCAACAATTAGTAGCAGCTTTCCAGCTTTAATGACCAAGCATCTGTGTGGGACTATGTCATCCTTGATTAAGTACATAAAATGAAGAGCTCATCTACCAGTCTGCACTATGTGCACTATGCCCATGCAAGTAATCAACTCCTCCTCACAGGGACCCCAATCCAGAATAATTTATAAGAGCTATGGCCCCTATTTGATTTTTCTTCTCAAGGATCCCTGCTAGGAACATTAAGAATATTTAGAATGATGTATGAAAAACCTATTGTTAGAGCAAGTGAGAAGATGCTGTTTCAGAGAAAAAAGCCTTGGGACTTAAGATACCTGAAAACCTAATGGAAATCATAAAACCTTACTTTCTAAGGAGAACTAAAGAAGTAGCACAGAAGAAAAAGTCTGACATCCTGGAGGTCAGACCCATTGAAGAGAATTCAGGTAATGATGCCATCTGCAAAATGCCTTCTCTTTCTAGGAAAACTGATTGAACCATTTACAAGAAGAAATATACAGGAAATTTGTGTCTTTAGATCACATCAAGGAGTTGTTACTGCAAACATGCTCACCTTTGGCTGAGTCTTAAAAAAGCTGTGTGACCATTCTAGGCTGCTGTCTACATGGGCTTATCCTTTGCTGCAGCTAAGGACTGCTAAAATCCCTGCTCAAGATGGAAATGAGGATGATTCCGCAGGCGTGGATGGTGGCATTTTTCATGTAACTGATGATCTATTGATGGAAGAATATGGAAAGATGATGTTTTTAATGGACTGTGAGGTGAAGGGCATTGAATACTGTTATTTTCTCAATCAAGACAAATTCTACACATCATTGAACACCTCCTAAGGAATAAGCATTTTAAGACATTGCGAACTGATGGCACAGTTACTCACCTTTTGGAGGAAGAAAATAGGATTAACTTGTTCCTGCACAATAAAGATTACTGTTTTTCTGCTTACCACTCAAATGAGGGTGTTGGCTTAACCTTAACTGTAACAACTAGAGTGGTCATTTTTTACCCTAGCTGGAACCCCTCAAGTGATATTCAAGCTGTACATAGAGTTTACCAAATTGGACAAGAAGAAAATTTTGTGCATTATATGCTAATCACTTGTGGAACTGCAGAAGAAAAAAATACAGAAGACAGGTTTTAAGGGCTCATTAATCAGACAAAGTACTGGTGATAAGCAGAACCCATTCCGCTATTTCTTTCTCTTTTTCTTTTCTTTTTTTTTTTTTTTTTTTTTCTTGTTTCAGAACCTTTGTTTGTTTATTCACTCATTTTTATAGCCAGCTCAGCCTGCCCCGAGGGCAGGGCTGGCACAGCATGTGGTGCCAGGGATCGAACCGTGGTCCCTGAAGCCACCCAAGCTTTCCCAAGCAGGTGCTTTAGACCACTGAGCCATCCTGCCAGGCCCCATTCCGCTATTTCAATAACCAAGAGTCAAGCGAGCTCTTTTTTTATTATTATTATGGCAATAAGTTTACTGGTTTCTTTTTTTTATTTAATTGTTAATCTGAGCAACAGATTATATTTTATTTATTTTTTGTGAAGTTGAATGTATTTATTTATTTTCCACATATTTATTTTTACTTTATCATTTTTAATGAGAACTAACTAAGATAGTTTCAAAACATTTTAGTAGTACATTCACAATAGTTGACACATTGCATAGGGTTGTCTTCATAATAGTTATACAGAGCATAGGGTGTAGACATGAAGAATTTTCTGATTGATATTGGTAAGGAAAGAGAAAAGAAAGTAAAAGACAAAGAGAGAGAGAAAAAAAGAAAAGAAAGAAAGAGAAGGAAGGAAGGAAGGAAGGAAGGAAGGAAGGAAGGAAGGAAGGAAGAAAAAGGAAAAAAAAATCTTCTCTTTGAACTGAGAGGAAGTAGCTGTATACACAGCTGTATACACTGTATACACAGTCCAATGTTCCTTCTTTGCATTGGGTTACGGGTGAAACTGGCAGTGTTGGAGGTGGTTGATTTAAGCTGACTCGCAGTTAACACCCCTTTTTTTGTTACACCTCTAAAAGACCAGAATGATAGGTATCCCAAGCATGAAAAATCTTTTAAAGGTTCTTAGGACCAATATCTGATTCATCCTGTGTACATAAGTGCATGGATTTGTTCCTGCTTCCACTCACTTCGTTGTTTAATCCTTAAGTCTTTGATTGCCATTCAGCTGTTATATCCCTCCATTTTTATTTCTTCTTTAGAGTTCTTACACTAGGGAGACTATACGATATTTAACACATGTAGGTCTGGTTGATTTCATTTATGAATATATGTTCAAGGTACAACCATTTATATATGAACTCTTCCACTTCATCATTATTTATAGCTGAGTGATATTCCATTTTATGAAAATACCACATATTTTTCAACCATTCTTCAAAAGATGGGCATTTTGGATGTTTCCAAGATTTGGCTGTTACAAATTGGGCTGCTATAAACATAGATGCATAGATGTTGCTATGGGAGGATGTCTTCAGTTCTTCTGGGAAAATTCCCAGTAGGGGGATAGCTGGATTGAACGGGATTTCCAACTCTAATTTTTTAAGGATCCTCCACATTGCTTTCCATAATGGTTGCACAAGTCTGCCTTCCCACCAGCAGTGGAGAAGGGTTCCTTTTTCCCCATAGCCTCTCCAAAATTTGTTGTTTGTTGATTTCTGTATGATAGCCATTCTTTCTGGGGTGAGATGGTATCTAAGTGTTTTAATTTGCATTTGACGGATGGCTAGTGATGTGGACCATTTCTCCATGGAATTACAGGTTTGTTGAATTTCTTTTCTGAGAATTATGTGTTTGTCTCAGATGCCCATTTTTGGATTGGATCTTTGAATTTTGGGATGGTAATGGTTTTTAGTTCTTTGTAAATTCTAGATACAAGACCTTTGTCTGAATATTTATTAGTTAAAGTCTTTTCAAAATTTGTGGGTTGTCTTTTCACTGTTTTGATAATTTCTTTTGACATGCAAAAACTTCTTAGCCAGACAAGGTCCCATTTGTTGATACTTGCAAGTGTTAAACGTGCATTTTGATTTCTGTCCACGAACTTTTTGCCTACTCCGATGTCTTCAAGATTTCCTCCCACTTTCTCTTCCAGGACATTTAATGTTTCTCTTTTAATACTTAGATCTTTAATTCATTTCGACTTTAGTTTAGTGCATGGTGATAGAGTAGAATCAAGTTTTAGTTTTCAGCATGTAGAGAGCCAGTTTTTCCAGCACCATTTGTTAAAGAGGCTGTCTTCCAGTAAACGTGTTTGGCCCCTTTGTCAAAGATAAGGTGGCTGAGTGTGTACGTATTTGCTTCTGCATCTTCTAATCTATTCCATTGAACCTCAGGTCTATCCTTTTGCCAACACCGTGCTGATTTTATTACTGTAGCTTTGCAGTATAAATTTAGGTCAGGAATTGTAATGCCTCCTGCCCTACATTTATTGTCCAGAATTGTCTTTGCAATTCTGGGTCTTTTTTGGTTCCAAAAAATTTTAGGAATGATTTCTCCAGGTCTGTGAGGTATGTTGATGGTATTAGTACAGGAATTGCATTACATCTGTATAACAATTTAGGGAGGATGGCCATCTTAACAATGTTAGTTCTTCATATCCAAGAGCAGGGAATATCTTCCCATTCTCAAATCCTCTAGGACCTGTTTTTTCAGAGCACTGTAGTTTTCATTGAAAAAGTCTGTTACTTCCTTAATTAGGTTGATTCCTAAGTATTTCATTTTCTTTGGTGCTATCATAAAAGGTACTATTTCTCTAATTTCTCTCTCTGTGTGTTTGTAATCTGTGTAGAGCAATGCTATTGACTTTTGTGTGTTGACTTCATAGCCTGCTATGCTAATGAATTTGTGTATTAGTTGTAGTAGCTTCTTGGTGGAGGTTTTGGGGTCTTCCAAGTAGATTATCAGGTCATCTGCAAATAGTGATAGTTTTGCTTCTTCTTTACCTATTCTTATTCCTTTTATTTCTCTTTCTTGTCTAATGGTTGTAGCTAATGATTCCAGAACTATATTGAATAAGAGTGGCGATAGGGGACATCCTTGTCTTGTATCAGATATGAGACTAAAAGACTTCAGTTTTTGCCCATTTACAATTATGTTAGCTATTGAATTATTGTAGATGGCTTTTATCAGGTTGAGGTAGAGGCCCTCTGTTCCACTTTTCAGTAGGACTTTGAGGATGAGTGAGTGTTGGACTTTGTCAAACGCCTTTTCTGCATCAGTTGAGAACATCATCTGATTTTTGGCTTTGGCTCTATTGATATAGTATGTTGCACTTATAGATTTGCGCAAATTGAACCATCCTTGCATCCCTGGAATGAATCCTACCTGGTCATGGCGTATAATCTTCTTCATGATTAGATGTATTCTATTGGTGAGGATTTTATTGAGGACTTTTGCATGTATGTTCATCAGAGAAATTGGCCTATAGTTTTATTTTCTAGTTGCATCTCTTTTTGGTTTAGGTATCAGTGTAATACTTGCCTCTAGGCATGATTTTGGAAGGATTGCTTCCTTTTCAATTTCATTGAAGAGTTTGAGGAATGTTGAGATTATGTTTTCTATAAATTTCTTGTAGAATTCAGTAGTGAACCCATCAGACACCAGACTTTTCTTTGTTGGTAGGTTTTTTATTACATTTCGTATTTCATTGGCTGTTATTGGGTTATGGAGAGTACTTACGTCTTCTTGAGTCAGTTTGGGTAATTTCTCCTCTTTAGGAATCTGTCCATTTCTTCTGTGTCTTCAATTCTGTGAGAGTAAAGCTACTCAAAGTAGCTATTTATGATCCTCTGAATCTCTGCTGTTTCTGTAGTAATTTCACCCTTTTCATTCCTTATTGCTTGAATTTGAGTGCTTTCTTTCCTCTTTTTGATGAGGTTAGCTAGGGGCCTATCAATTTTATTTAATCTTTCAAAGAAGCTGCTTTTTGATTCATAAATTCTTTGTATTATTTCCCTCATCTCAATTGAATTAATTTCTGCTCTAATCTTTAAAATTTCCTCCCGTCTTTGGGCTTTGGATTTCATTTGCTCTTCCATTTCTAGTGGATTGA
>PVJA010026219.1:0-29851 GCA_004027025.1 Myocastor coypus | reverse complement strand
ACATATAGGTATATAAGATTGATCAAACAATTAAACATTAACCTTTCTAAATCCACCTTACTTTATTTCTTTTCTTTTCCCCCTTCTTTTCTTTGAAAGTTGACATATTGCATATTGTCCTCACAATCATTCTATAGAGTGCAGTGTGTGGGCATGACCCACCTCCCTATTGATGTTGCATAGAAAAAAGAAAGAAAAAAAAAAAAAAAGGAAAGAATATAATTCTCTTTGGACTAAGAGGAAGCAGATACATACACAGTCAAAGGTTTTGCAATAGTGCTTAACATTTGGGATAACAGAGTGATAATAGTCTTTTATTGTAATCATTTAAAAAAATCTATTTATCTATTAAAATTGTCAGTACTGAGTATCCCCAGGTAGGAAGATCTGAGCTTATGGCCAGGCTACAATACTAGGTGAATTTGAGGCCAATCATCATGGCATAGCAAGACTCAAACTCCAAGAAAGGAAAAAAATAAAATAAAAGAAAAGGCAACCAAAATACTAAAACTATCACACTTTCCATTCCACTCTATAAAATTCTGTTACTATCTAGTGAAACCTTTATAAATACATTAATCTTTAAGATTTATCAAGTAATTTTAAAATTATCTGATCTGACATCAATGTTAAAACAAATGAAACCTGAATACTTTTTAACAAAACATTTTTTCACACTTTATTAGTCAGGTTGAATTATTAATCAGAAAAAGAAAGTTATCATGCCTACTTAAAATTCTATCCCATATAGTATCTTATGGCAGCTCCAACCTAGTCAGTTTATGGGGAAATGTCAGCGAAGGACATGTGAAGGCATAAACACAAGCTCTGTTTAAAATGAAACAAAATAAAACACTTTTAAACTTCCAGATTAAAATAAGACACAATAAAAAGGCTATCTGTAGATTTTTAGTTTTAGAAGGAAAATTATCATGTTACAACTTTAAAAGACAGACTTATTTATTACTTAACTTGTCTGCTTGACTCTAGCCTTCTGACTTGTCTGAGAAATCTAGAAGTATTAATGTCAACAAATGCTTAAAATTTTATGAAAGACAACAGCTTTGACAAAATGTGGTACATACAAGTTCTCAACAAACAAGTACCTCAGCTCAGATTCAGGAACTGTAAGCCTCTGCTCTTTTCTCAACAGCCTTGGTATCTTACATATCCCACTTTAGGGGTTCAAGTTTCATTTTCCGTATTATTTTAAAGAAAAACTTTTTTATAAAGTAAGAATAACATAATTTAAAGAATTTGGAAATGGTGAATAAGTTGTACTGGTTTGCAACAACCATCTATTTCCCATGGCAAACAAGGTAGCATTTAACCTATAGGCATTTGATTTATAAATTCACATAAAGAGTTGTATCTTAAACCAAAAAACTAGGGCTTAGTTAAATCATTTAGCTACAAACTCTACGTAAAATCTGTATACCTGAAACCAAGGCAAATTAAAAATTTGAAACATAGCCAGAAAAACATACGTATTTCATCATATGTGAAATATAAGCACTGTGGATATGCGACAAATGATCCAGTTCTTTAACCAAACACAATGGGTTTAATCTTTTCTGAACAGCTTTGTATACAGATTCATGTAACTGACCCAACAGTACTATGTGCTAGAACTTACTTCTAACAAACAATGTTTGGATGAACACATGATAGAGTCATTTTAATTTTTACACCCACCAAAAGATCTCTGGCTTTTTTATCTTTCATTTATCTGAAAGGAAAAACAGGCTTCATGTTCATACCCTCAGCAGCCATTTCCCCAGAGACTCTGACTCCTGGGCCATGGTCCAGGAAAGACCATCACTAAACCTGCTCCACCCTCATCACAGGGCTTCCCCAACTCTCTCCCTTCTCATAACTGCGTAGCTCAGGACAAGCAGAAGTGGTGCACACAGAACCGGTCAGAGAAGGTCGTTAATACTAGAGAGGATGGACTGGAAGGTGGACGAGTGCTGCGGTGGGAGTGCAAGAGCCGACAGCAGCGATGAGTGTGTGAAGCCTAAGGCACGCTGATAGCAAGAGATGGCTCAGTTCTAGTTTCCAAGGCTTGGGATTAGGATTGCATATTTAATAAAGTACTTCTTATACTTTTAGACATTTCAGGATTCTATGGGAATTATAACTGCTATTCTACTTTCATAGGCCAAATACAACTAGTGGGAAGAAAATAAATGCACATGAAAACAAAGCAAGTTTATTCCTAATTTTTAGTGAACTGATTAAGTTATATGTACCTAATTTGGGCAGCACTACAATAAAGAACATTCCATTAGTAAAGACTGCAGAGAAGCTCCGAATCATTTAAGGTATGCATATTTCTGGAAGTCAGTAGAGCCACTGTCCTATGTTTCTGACTACTAGCAAATAGTCATAAACAGTAAGAAAATGAAGACAAGCTACACGTAAGTCATCTCTGCTAGATCATTCCATAGTATGCAAAGACTACCAGATGTTACACTAAACTAAAGGCTTAAACAATCCTCTTTGGTGTTAATCTGTATATCTAGTACTTAATTCTGACATTCTGCAAGTTAAAGCAAGTAGGTTATTTTCTCAGAGGCTACAGGACTGAACAAAAACCACACACTCGAGCACACTCAAGTCTACTTCCTCTTTCTCTTCTACCTCTTTTGTGGAACCAAACTTGGCAGAAAGCAGCTTGGACTGTAAGCACCTCAGTACTATCTATCTTTTGCAGGATGGAGAGACTCCCACTGACATAGCATCTTTCGCCACCTTCCATGAGGGCACTGTGTAAAACTCAGCAGAGCTGGTCTGCAGACTGATGTGTGTGGGACCCCTGGCTCTCATGATTAGGTATCTTTGAGCAAAGAGGACAGGGGAAATGTGTACTCATCCTATTTACAAATATGATTTGTAAAGATTTGTAAAATTTTCTAGTAGGTAGATATCAAGGGCTATATCACATTCAAAAAAAGCTGTATAGAAAGAATATACATTTCCATATACGTATAAACCACGTCAAATGTGAAACATGAAATGTCAAGCAGTAACACACACCTACAACACTATCTATTTACAGAAGGTCGTCTGTTCACTCACTCTCACAATCTGATTACATCAAACAAATGAAAGTAAAACATTTCAACAATAAGAGATAAAGGAGGCAAAAAGTTGGCAATAAAATTTTAGAAGACAGAAAGTAGACAGACAAGCAATAGCTGACTTAGCGTTCAGTTTTTTCTACCATGCTGAATTACAAGGAGAGAAACACTAAGAAAGAATTCTTTCATCAGAAGCTTTGGAAGAGTCGGGAATTGGAGACAAGTACAGAGGATCTTGTAAGTACAGAGGATCTAGATTGGGTGCAAGCAGGAGAACTAGCTTCAAGTCTGAGTCAGTGGTAAGACTTCCCAGATCATCTGCTTGCATAATCACATCGACTGCACAGTGGTCCTACAGCAACTCTGGAAGAACATTAAGAATTGTTTCTAATTAAGTTAGCAAACCATATAAGGTTGACTTGTGAGTGCCGTGAAAAAATGAGGGGGGGGGGCAAGAAAGAGCTGAAAACATAAGTATCTCCACACTGAATATTAAGATTCTGGGCTTCTTGCTTGGATCAGTTTCCATAATAGTATCTGTTATATTCTGCAAGGAAGAGAACTGAATTTCTCTCTGGGAAAAAATGACAGCCGAACAACCTACAGACATGGACACGACCCCCCAGGATGCCGCCAGGTCCCTACTCAATCAGCCAGAGAGGCTCAGCAACTGACAAACTCCAGAAAGGTGCATCAAACTTCCAATTTTTTAGTGCTTTCTTGAGCATCAAAAGATAAGCAAGGATAGTAAGAGCTCTGAGAACAACCTCTCATTATAATTAAAACAAGAAGAGGCTAAGAAATAAATTATGTAAGATGTAAATTAGAACTTAAAAAATATATTAATATCTGCTGGGCATAGAGGCATACCCCTGTAATTCAAGCCACTTAGAATTCTAGGAAATGGAGAAAAATAAACTCAAGCCCAGCTAGGGGAATATAATAACATTCCATCACAAAAATTAACCCACCCATCATCCTTAGAGATGAAAAGCTACTATGTATCTTGTGACACCAAAATACTATGAAAATGCAACATTGAAAAAAATCTTAATAAAATAAAAAAAGCTGAGGATGTGGCTAAGAGTTCCCTGAAATCAACTACCACTACTTTCCAATGATACCTTGTATATGGATAGGCAATCTTACACATTAAAGCTCTCAGAAAAGCCATTAACATTAAAGAGAATAATGGACTAAACAAAAGCAACTTAGAAAACAAAAATGTCTAGCAAAAAAGATCAATGAAATCTACCATTAATCTAAAGTATTAATGAGAAAGTAATATAATCTTTATTAAGGAGCAAGAAAATAAAAAAAAAAAACTCTGAAAAGTTAAAATTATAGGAGAAATTCAAAACAAACTCATTAATAGACTTGAGACTATTAAGAAAATATCTCAGAAAAATAAAGTATCTCATGAATATATGCATGAGAAAAAGATGATGCCTTTGAATACTGTCCTATGAGGCTTACTATGCAAACTACAAGCATTCCTAAAGAAGACAGAATAACCAATAAAATCATCACTCAAGAAAATTTTCTAGAACACAAGAACCTGAGTTTCCAGATGCTGAAATTCCCAGAACAAGGATGCAAATAGATCTTCCAGAAGTCCAAGAGCTGAGTTGCTAATCCTAAAGGAAACTTAACACAGCTGGTGCTAAAACTCAGAAGGACAGAGGAAACACTTCAGGCAGGAATATGGGAGGGAGGAGAGGAGCAAAACACGAGGAGCGAAAGGCATGTAACTCAAGGTTCTAAAATTCTGAAGAAAAACTATTTATTTCCTCAAATTTTCTACTGTGCCACATCATCAAGCAATTATGAGAGAAAAATAAAGATAATTTCAGGTATATTATACTTCAAAAACAGCTATCATTTCCAAGAACACTACAAGAAAATGCACTCTGACAAAATAAGAATAAACCAGAACAGGAGTTTCTGTGATCCAGAAAGAGGTTTTAGAAATTCTTAGAATGTGAAGCACTGATATACCAATAATTCTGGGGAAGTTCATTTTTATACAACAAGAATTTAAAAATTATTCAAAGGAAGTAATAATATGCCAATCTATTTAGCTATAAATAATATTTTATATGCATAACAAGTATAACTGATTATAAATTTAATAACATCGCTATTTGAGGCAATGAAAGGGGAGAAAAGCAAGAAGGAGAATGGTATAATATCTAACAATAAAACAGTATCGTATCATATAGTTAAATGTTTGGGGAAAAAAAAAACAACTAAAAAACAAATACACAAAGAAACAAACAAAAACCCATCTTTTTGTTTTCCAGTACCAGGGATCAAACTTGTGGCGTTATGCTTGCCAGGCAGGTGCTTATGCTGCTGAGCTACCTCCCCGTCCCCCAAACCGCCTTTTTTTTTTTTTTTTTTTTAAAAAAAGGTGCAAATGGCTAGCACTATAACATCAGATTTGGGTAACACAGGAAAAGTGGTGAGCTGGTGTTACTCCTCATACATATCTTTTAAGCTCTTTATCTCTATTATACTAAAATATTCTTTAATTAAATAATTCAATAAAGAAAAGTTCCCTAATGATCTATTTTGTTTTTCCAAATTTGAGATCTAACAGTAGGTATTAGCTGCAAAGAAAAAATAAATTAATACTAATGATGTTTGAAGGATACATTGCAAAAGATAAAACTAGCAGACACCAGACTAAGCTGATATTCATTTCCTGTGTAGGCTTCACAAAATTATAGTAGACTTCAGTTACAAGATATACCACTGTAGCAGCCACTGTAAAATCCACCAGCCACTGGTACTCCGGAAAATAATGCAACACTGAAAAATAAAATTTTAAAAAGTTTCACTTCAATTTTTCACAACTTAAAAGCTACAATTAACTTTTAAGTATGTTACATTTTATTTCTAACACAAGGTTTGCAACACAAGAGTATAAAAATTCAGGAGAGAGATTCAGAATGATGGTATCCAAAATTTATATATATATATATACATTTTGTGGTACCAAGGATTGAACTCAGGACCTTGTGCTTGCCAGGCAAGTGTTTATTCTACTGAGTTATCTCCATGGGCTCCCAAATTAAATTTGAATAGCTCATAAATTAAATAATTACACTTGAAATGATTACCAAAAGTTATTTAATTATTGTTAAAACAACACTGCAAACGGTTTTTGCTTCATCAATTTGCTACTTTTTAAAGAAACTTCAGTAAAACAAATTTTCGGGAGGCTATAGCTATGTTATCTTAACTTTAATTAATACGACTTGGTCTAGAAAAAAGATTTACTTGTACTGTTCATTGCTATAGAGAACTAAACCTTGTGTTATAGCAATTAATCATACCAATGGAGAATTAGTAATTTTATGAGTTACTGTAGATGAAAATAAATGGAAACAACTATACTTTTTATTCACCTCTGCTCTCTAAGAAAAGTAGACAAAAGGTTTGATTTTACATGAAAGCATATCCCTTCAACAGTTCAACTCGTCAGAGTATACGTTAAAGTTAATATTCTCTGAAAGTAAATATAATCCATCATTCTGTGTATCTCAGTACAAGGTACAGATCACGAGTACAATCTAAAGTATCACCATCATCTAAAAACAAGTAAATCATATGTAACCATCAATTCATAAATATTTACTGGCATACAATAAAATGACCTACACTGCTTTGGAAAGCTTTTCCTTGGAAAATGCAATTATAGCTGACCATACAATAACCCTTACATGAAATGTAAATGCCAAAACAAACTAACCAAATATACTGTTTTGAAGTGGTGAAAAGATGAGTAGCTAAATACTGTGTCATTTAATAGCTTTTAATTTTTACTAACAGCAATTAAATTAGTATTCCAGTTCTCTATGCTTGTCCACACTTATATAGGATTCTGCCAAGAAACTCATAGTGAACAGCCAGATGACACTGAAGTTTCAGGTTAACCTCATACCGCAGACAGAAAATATCCATTGAGATAAGACTTTCACAATAGTTATTAGGTTGTAACACATTCAGCCAAAGTACAAATTACAAGTATTCTTGGATATACATTTAACCCAAATGCTATATCATTCCTTAATTTAATAATATAACTTTTTATTCAATAATAACTATATATGTGACTTTTCATCAATTGGAATCAAATGAAATTCAGATAAAAAAACTTTAGCCTAAACATACATACACAGCATACAATCATATATGATTGCATAAACATAAATAAAAATATCCCATTTATAAAAATAAATGTTCCAAGTAATATTCTGGACTATTGATATTAAGTAACCAGTAGGTAGGGATGCTCTTGACACCAAGTAACCAGTTTCTGTGCTAATACCATTTGCAGCTAGTCTTAAAATTGAGCAAGTGAAATAAGTAACAATGGGTATAAGGTACAGTTGCCTAATTTAGGTACTTTAGGCTCATTACTATAGTTTAGTCCTCACTGACTGGCACTATCTCATTTAGCATATAACCCCAACCGAGTTAGTTAACCCTTTTTTTTTTTTTCAGAATTAACTTTTCTGCTTTTCTGGTTTCTTTTCTTTCTTTCCTTTTTTTTTTTTTTTTTAAACTTTATTTATATTATGGCCAACTCAGCCTGCCCTAGGGGTAAGGCTGATGCAGCATGTGGTGCCAGGGATCGAACCATAGTCCTTGTGGTTGCCTAAGCTTGCCTAAGCAGGTGCTTTAGACCACTGAGCTATCTCAGTGGCCCCAGTTAACTCTTTCTAATGAGTGAAAAGGTAAATAATTACTTGTCACAGAACTGTGACAATGAGTCAAAACAAATTGGTAATACAATGTCTGATAATTTTAAGGTATCACTAAAGCAGCTGATACTTGTATCGTAAGGACTGTTAGTAAAAATAAAAAAAAAATGCTTATTTTAGGGAGAATGTACTGCATTCTTACATTAGTACATTCCTGGCAATATTTTTATTTAAGAAAGCATAATGTAAGATAGTTAAATAGGACAACTACTAATCAGAAAGTCTCAATGTTTTCAAATGTTCTAAATGTTTCATGAAGAACAATAAAAGAGGGTGCAGACTGTCTTAAAAGCTTAAATCACACTAGATTGCTTTACATTATTCTGCAATGGACTTTGGAGTTTTACAAAATCGTTTATATACACACACTCTCTCATACACACACACAGCTGCTTTTTAGGTGCAATATTCAACTCTCAAATATTTTGAAGTCATTTTATATGATAAAATAATTCCATATGAGGTACTAGCTAAATAATCTGACATTTTCTGAGTATGATATGATTTTGTCTCAGGAAAGGCCAAATTACATTACTCAACTTCATTAAAAATTATTTTTAAAGGGTATAGTATTTTACTTCTTCATCTGACAGGTAACCTACCAGTTCTCAGTTCTCAAACACAGTCAAAAATCAAAATCACACAGAGGACTTCTGAAAGCACAAACTCCCAGAACTAGGGCAGACTGACTGACTCTCCAAAGGGTGAGGCACTTCAAAGGAGCTCCTGGAGCACCTCAAGAGACTTAGGTGTACAGTTAGGTCTGACATTCTAGTGTTTTAAACATAACACTTCTTTCTAGTCAAGGACTAAGTTTCACATGAATTTCATTTTAAACTTAAAATATGTTATATATCAATATAAAAAGTGAAAAACTGGATGAAATTGATTTACTCAGAGATATTCAATGGATAAAGGTGAATTACTTAAGTTTTCTGATTCCTAGTACCATTTTTATTCTAAAACTCTTTTGTTTTCTACCAAATGTTAGAACAAAATTGAATTATTAAAAACATAGGTAATTGAATAAAATATGCAAATATTTTACTTCAAGCCACATTTTAAAAGTAGGCTAAAATAAGAAGCAAAAAAAAAAAAAAAAAAAAAAATAGAATTGAAGATTTCGAAAACTGTCATCTCAACTTAGCAAACATAAATGGGGTAACAAGTTTAGATAAACTTTATCCTCTTCTGAAAAGTGGGAAAAAGTTATGTAACAGAAAAGGAAAAGAAATAAAGTCATTGTGAGATATTCAGTTCTGTGATCTCATGGCAGAAAGGACTTAATGATTAGAAAAACATTAAAAAAAAAACCAAGCCATAATAGATACAACAGAAGGACTTTTACTACTATAATACCAAACTGAGATTCACCATCCATTTGACCGAGATTTCCCTTACCTAAGGTATCCACTTCTGTAACGGACTTTGTTTCTAGATGAAGGTCAATATCCTTTGGAATGGTTAGAGGTTTATTTTCAATGTGACCATTATATCTCCTATAAAAATCAGACAAGTGATACAAAAACAAGTTACCTACACTGCTATGCTTGTGCTTGTATTAAACGAAATACAAGATTTTAAATTCACAGTGAAAAACAATAATTTCTAATAGCTTATCAAAAAATAACGCATTCAAGAATAATTTTAAAAGTGGACTGTAAAATGTGGAAATGAAGTATTCTGACCAGAGAAGGCCATAAAATCTTAGCTGCTACCTTAATAGTTCACAGCAATTTTTACTACTCTCTCTTTTGCAGATTTAAAGACAACCTAGTATCTCCTTCTTGAAATCAAATGAAGACAAGACAGTGCATTCCTTCTTGATATGCACATGTATAGAGACACACACAGATCTGTAACTAGGTCTGAGCTGAAGAACAGATTTAAAACAAACATAGAAGGCCAAGTCAGAGATATGAAAGGCCAGCTTGACGCGGTCCTCCTTAACGACCCAGACAGGGAGGCAAACAAGTGTACCTCTACACCAATGAACTCAGCGGTTAAAGACAAACAGCTATAGGGAACAATCAGCTTAAGTTGTAACAACATTCACTTCAATAATGGCAAACAAGTCTTCATTTATTTTATTCTTCTTCCTTCATTTATTCTTAAATGAAAATATCTGTAAAGTCTGAGTACAAATTTCATGCCAATGTATCAAATAATTATTGTTAACTAGGAATAAGAATCACTAATGCACCTTTATATACAAAGCCTATTCAACGTATTAAAATGAATGTAAAGTTATCAATTATAATCCATAAAGGAAACATTCAAATATTTACTAAATGAATATTATACTGTACAACTAAATTCTGTGTTGAGCACAATAGTAATAAAACAGAGGTAGAATCGTTGAAAATAAATGTAGAAACTACTCTGATTTAAAATTCTGGCCCTTAACTATGTGAATTTGGATAACTTATTTACCAGCTCTGATCAACAGCTTCTCATTAGTAAAATATAAATTAAACCAGGTACAGTGGTCTATCCCTGTCAGGCTAACAGTTTGGAGGCTGAGGCAGGATGATCACCAAGAATTTAAGGCCAGTCTGGGCAACATAGTGAATTCAAGCCCTGCTGGGTCTGAAAGGAAACTGCATCACCAACAAAACATAAAGTATAAATTAAACGCTAAGAGTCTCTGTGTAGATTAAACAAAACTGTATGTGAAAGAGTTTCGGAAATGTAATGTTAGACAAGATTATTTAAGATTTAATTACAGGACTACAACAGTTTTTTTTTTTTTTTTTTTTTTTCTTTTTCTTTTTGAGAGAGGGTCTTGCTATGCAGTTCAGGCTGGCCTTGAGCTCACTTTTATAGCCCAGGCTGGTCTTGAACTCGCACCGATCCTCCTGCATCAGCCTCCCGAGTGCTGGAATTATAGGTGTGCACCACCAAACCCAGCAAGGACTACAAAAGTTTATAATCAGTAGTTCAATGAACTTTAAGGTGCATCAAGATGATAATAAGGTCAAAGAAGATAGTTCTTCAAATTTCCAATTTCATGCCAAATAATCATTAATGTTTAAAGAGTTTTTTAGCAATTGTAAATTAAGCCAGGTTAACATACTTTTTGATACATATGAGACATGTAGTAATTGTTCTCACTGTCCTTTTATAACATGTATTATAGTTATGATTTCTGACTCAGAGAAGACCTGTGAAGGCTCCTGGATCCCCAGGTAAGTAAACTCTGGCCCATCCACAGATAAATAACACACACTTGAAATTGAACGTTAGAGAAAAGTACAATTTTAAAGCTAAAAGAATTCTTCCAAAGTATGATCGGTAAGATGAGCTACAACAGCCCCTTAAGTGAGGGTGAACAGCAAGCATTTCTCTCCATAAACTAAACATGGGTAAACCATGCGAGAGCTAAGAGCTGGAGATACAGTTCCAGGGCAGAGCGTGGATGTAGAACACAGGCTGAGGTTCAGGACCAAATGGGGCCCACATTATGTACCACTCATGTCTTTTATTATAAAAATAAAGAAAATGAGACTAAACCACAATAAACCCAGATCAATTTGCACTATAACATAAAGTAGAAATAAAACCTGGTAAGAACTCAAACTAATAGATACTTAGAATGAGTTGCAGGATAAGGATACAGGTCATAGCTCCCTCCACAGACAATCTCCAACTGAAGTTTCTGTAATAGGATAACTACTTTTCCCATAATTTATGCACAGCAATAAAGTTAACCATTTTTTTTCAGTAAAATAATGATTATTTTGTACTTACATCACTAATTTCCACTTACTTGATTTGCACAGGTTTTGATCTCAAATTTATCAGCTGCTTAAAGTGTAACTGATAAATGTGCTTTTAATTGAAACCTTAAAATATATTTGCATAAATTTAAATGTTGAGCATATTAGAAGCTCATCACTATGTCTTACCTGTCTTTTTTGCTTTTCCCTTTTTGCTGCTTCCCTGCAAGAATTCTTAATTCTTCCTCTGTAGGATGTTGATACCACCTCAAACTAAGGGAGAAAAGCATCCTTTTAAATAAAATACTTAATATCACTAGCAACATTCATTTATTACCCAAAGATTTACTGAGTATCCTATCTGTGAAGACACTGCAGGCAAGTGTCAGATGAAAACTGTAGTCCAAACCACATTCTACCGCTTAAGCCTTAAAACGGGCTTATGTTCAAATCCAGCAAACACTTACCAAGCACTTACTAGATGCCAGGCCCTGCAGTGCTCTAGGTATAGATTTCATACAGCCATAATACATTATTAAAAGTACACAAAGTGACTGCTGAGGCAACTGGGGAGGAATACTATACTCCCCAACTTTCATCTGAAGCAACTGATAGTGATCTCTGAAGAAAAGCCATTTATTTGCATGCACCCAGATAGGTAGTATTTCCTGTTTTTAAAGTTTAGGGTGACAATGTATCAATGTTACATGGACAAGAACTAGAAAAATTTGTTGTGTTTTAAAACTCTTTACTCTTGGCTGTATATAAATATTTTCAGTTAGGAATAAAAAAAAATCACTGGATGCACTCACCTCTGCTATTCAGTTAAAACAGTCAAGCAAACCATTTGTGTCCTCCAGGCACCAAGCACTTCATTGTGAACTTCCTGTTTTACCCGGAGGTCCTACTATCTACCTGTTGCCTACAGGTGCCTGTTGACGCTCAGTCTTATCTGTAGTCTATGTTGTTCATGTGTTCCCTTCAGTTTAATTCTTCTCTTTATTCTGCACTCTACCCATTCTACCAAGACCTCAGAGCCCAGCTCAGTGGACCTTCCTCTGCAACTCTATCACAAGACACCCAATTGATCTCCCTGTACACACCTCATGAAGTCCACTCTGAGCCCACGGTTGATTACTTTTTCCATCACAGAAATCCTATCAAAGTGTATGTCCTGTTTGAATCTTTTCCTAAGCCACCCCAGGGATAAAGAAATGAGTAAGATAGCAGCTAAGAACTTTGACCAAGGTCCTATTATAACAAAGGAAGAAGGGCAAACCTAGTATTGATACCATTCGTTTTTTTAATCATAAAAATCCAAACTTTGATATTAGATATCCCAATTTCTTAAAAGCATAAGAAAATAACTTAATAATAAAACAATTGGCAATTAGAATGATGACTAGATATTTGGTGGTATTAAGAATCATTAGTTTTCTAGCTGGGCGTGGTGGCTCATGCCTGTAATCCCAGCACTCGGGAGGCTGAGACAGGAGGATTGGTGCAAGTTCGAGACCAGCCTGGGCTACAAAAGTGAGCTCAAGGCCAGCCTGAACTGCATAGCAAGACCCTGTCTCAAAAAGACAAAAAAAAAGAATCATTAGTGTTCTGAGCTATAATGGGGTTGTGGTAATTTCTGAAAAGTTTTTATGTAGGAGAGATATATACTGAAATATATGACTAAAATACTAAGATATTTTGAATTTGCTACAAAAAAAATTTAGTGTATGTGTGTGTGTGGGGGGGTCAAATGGGAATACAGATGAAATAAGTCTGACCACTGGCTATTACGTGTAGTGAGTACAAAGGAATTTACTATACTATGCTGTCTACTCTACAACACACATTATGAGGTCCAAATGTGTCCACAGCTTGTGAGATTCACAGCCTTAATGACCACAGCTACCGCTTCTGATTTACCTCCAACCATTTCCCACTGAAAAGAAACAACAGCATATTTTCACTGCATGATATTTTAATCCTTTATAATTTTTTTTTCCTTTATAATTTTTTTCTCTGCTCATAAATACCTGCAGCCTCTAACCCTACACTGATCTCCTATGGGTTGTGAGGCAGTCTCACATAGAGCTAAGAATACATCATTTTTGATTCCTGGCATAATGCATCAAAAGTCTCTGGAATACTCCAAGTGATAGAGGTATCCTTGTGACACCAATAAGGTAAACCCAGAAAGGCCCCTAGTATTCCACAGTGGGATGTGGGCACCAGAAATGCCAAGCACAGGACTGGAAGCTTAGGACTCTCAGCTGCCTAACCTCTAGTGACACCAGGAGTAAAGGAGACTGAGCAATTTAAATCAATTTATGTACAATCATACTAATACCAAAAATTCTTTAAAAATCTGGACACTAAAGCTCAGAACTACTTCATAGTTGGTTATCACATGGATGTGTCCAGAGGGTGACATTTTCTGGATCCACAGTTAGAGGACATAGACATTTTAGGCTCCTTTACAGATCTTACCTCAGGAGCATCCAACATAATTAAAGTTCTGTCACAAGCACAGCAGCTTCCCAAGTTCTGGACTTGTTTTAGGAAATTACTGAACCTGAAGCATCATGGGAACTCCCAGATTTGTGGCCAGACAGCAGAAAGTTTAAGAGGCCTGGATGCTCTAAGAACTTCCAGCCGGTGTCACAAGCAGTTCTGTGGAGGACTTTTACTCTTAGCTATGGAGTCTATGCTAACTCAAGGTAGGATCAGAAATGAATCACAGTCTATTCAGTTCCACTTGGTGTTAGGTCAGCTGAGCTTCAATGAAAATGTACCCTAATTTAAAATGAAGAGCTTATGATTTGTTAATTCAAAGCTAGTTACTGGCATATAGTAAGTGCTCAAAAAGAATCAGTGAACCAAGAGAACTTAGTTTCCTCTACTTTAATGGTTTTAAAACACACACCCCAACCAAAATTCCCTAAATTACAATGAAGAACTGAGGAGGCACTTCCTGAAATTTTCACTGAAGTTCAGAATTTTAACTTACAGTCCACTCTCGTTATTCGCGGTAGTTACGTTCTATAATCGCCGCGAACACTGAACCATTGCTCCTAGGGGAAATACAGGGTTAGGATCCTCAGAGCCTCTGATCACAACATTTTCATCAACTGCTCAATAAATAATCCTGGTGCTCAGTTTAAGGATAATTTATATAATATATATTTTCAGCCTTATAATTGGGGGCCATTCTGAATAGCACAATCACCCACAAAAAAACAAAAATATAAAGTCCTGCACAGAAACACTTGTTTACAACATGAGAACTGAAACAAGACTGAGTTGCCTTGTTAGGTTTCACCTGAGAACATACACATAGGATCAATCATTTTTTCACCAGTCTTGAGTACGTCCACGAGTAACCGTTAAAGCTCTACTCAAGTACTGATTCGATGGATAAAAATATTTTTTTTTAAGTGGGCAAACTACAAGTGCATAATCCATATATGCCAATGAGTGTACAACCTTCAAAAGACCAATTAATAACTCATTTACAAATCCTAAAATTAGTCATCCAGCTGCGAGATACAGTTGGTGAAAAACTCTTACTATAGGAAAACTTAGGTTACATGGAGAATGACAAAATATTTTAAGTCATATTTAATTTTATTTTTGTAACTTCATTTTTAAAAATAGATTACTTATATAATTCTTATTGAATAATTCAGGGTTATCTTTAATAATTATTTTTCCAAAGGTAAAGTCTAAGGGTGCTGGGTGCTTTCCGGTGCACATGTGGTCTATCACCCATCTACCCCTCCAGTTATCACCAGCAACTTAGGGGAAGCTCACTCCCCAGCAGGTTCTCTTCTAGGCAACAGTGACATATTCATGTCCAATAAAGCCAGGCCACATGCCTTTTTGATGACCATACTCCAGTCAGAGTAGAACTTAATCAATCAGAAAAGATGAAAAATAAATTACAAATTGTGACACCGCATGAAAGAATCAAACAAGTGCTAAGAACGTAAGAGACAGGCCTTAAATACCAAGTGAAGAAAAATTCTGAGACAACATTTAACAGACAACCTAAAGGACAAGAAAAATGGAAGAGCATTCCAGGCAGGGAAGAGCAAAGCTAAAAGCACAGAGGCATGAAAGTATATGTAACAATGGAGATTCTGAAAAGCCAGTCAGGCAGCAGCTGCAAGAAGAAAGGCAGGAGGAATGCAGGAAGGGAGCAGATCATGCAAAGGCTCACAGGCCACAGTACAAAGTGTAGATCTTGTGTTAACACAGTCACAAAGCAGAGGAGCAAAATATTTCAATTTACATTTTAAGATCTCTTTTGCTGCTCTGTGAACCAGAGGAAAGCCAAAAAAAAAAAAAAAAAAAAAAAAAAAAAAAAAAAAAAAAAAAAAAAAAAAAAAAAAAAAAAAATATATATATATATATATATATATATATATATATATATATATCAGAATATGTATTCTAGACAGGAAATCACCAGGTCTTATTGATGGACTGAAGGAAGTGAATCATGAAGAAATAAAGAATGTTTTCTACATTTCGGAATTACAGAAGATGGTAATACATTATTTAATATGGGACAGAGAAGAAATTAAAACTTTAAACATTTTGAGTTCAAAGGGCCTATCAGACATCAAATGAGGGCAACTATATATTAGAAGCCAGAGCTAAAAGCTGATCTGGAGACATCATACAGTTGTCATATTTAAACATAAGGAAATAAATAAAAATCAAATAAAGAGAAGGAAACTATGGAAAAAATGCTAGATAGCTAATGTAAGAGTACTAATAACTCAGGTAACAAATCTGATGAAGAACATAAATAGAGAAGTAGTCAAAAACTAAGGAAACAGGCAAGACTGTGACTCTTCCTTCTCTGTTATTGTTCCTCTTGGTGAGACTTACCAAAAAAACTAAAGCAAACAAACAACAACAACAAAATCTTTAGAATGACCGAGGAGAAATGGAGCAACTGCTGACACAGAAGACATCTGAGTGACAGCTTCAGTGAAAGGCATCCAGAGCCTGACAGACAGAACACTTCTTCCACGGGCAAAACTGAAAATACAGGAGTGTAAAAAAATAAACAAAGAAGTTGCACAAGTCACAAGGGTTGTAGCTGGGGAGTGTGTCAATGCAAGAGAAAACTGTCGTCAGGAACTTAGAGCAGGCTGCGCATGGTGTGAAGAAAGTTTTCTGGTTGAAGTCGTCTGAATGTGGCTGACACTAAAGCCACAGGAGAGCATGCAGTGTCCATGTAAGGTCAGAGGTCGTGATGCAAGGGCAAAGTATGTCCACATGACTCTCTTTAACACTGATCAGTACTGCACACACAGTGTCCTTTTTTTTTTTTTTAAACTAGGAATCAAACTCGGGACTTTGTGCTTACCAAGCAGGCACTTATGCTGATGAACTCTCTCCTGGGCCTGCATACATATTTTGACCTGTGCTCTAAGATGCCCATTTACTGTGCCCTGTACTCTGCTCTCTAATTTTAGTCTTTTCCTTGATGTTAGTTGATGCATCTCTTTCAGCAAAATGACCAGTTTTGCAATTGCCGTTCTACGTCTTCTTTTTCTTTTCTTTCTCTCTCTTTTTTTTTGGATTATGTCTAATATGAGTCTGGTAGATGGGTACACTTACTAGACTTGGCGTAGCTTTAATAATGACTATAAAAATACAATTAGAGAAAAAAGTATTAATATGTTAAGCAAATAGAATGTGGCATAAAAATGCACTTACATATGACAAAAGAACATGACGTAAAATTATAATCAAAACGGGAAAAGGGCCTGCAAGATGGCTCAGTGGTCTCAAGCGCTTGGTTAGGTAAGCTGAAACAACGGCAGGGACTGTGGTTCCCCCCAGCACCACACCCTGCGCCAGCCCCACCCTCAGGGCAGGCTGAGTTGGCCATTAACATAATAAAAATAAATAAATAAAACAGGAAAAGATGAACAGAAAAGGAATTACAACAAAATATAAACGTGTGAGTAACAAAATATAAACATGTATTTGGTAATACAGTTCACTGCCTCTTGTTTTTACTTTATAATCAGTTTGCAGTCTATCTGCTTTGTACACATGTGCTAGTGTAGAAATGGGAAAAATAAACTTGTTTAAAAAAAGCATTAATAAAACACTGAGCTGCCTATATTCAAATTTAAGGTATCAATTTCAATGTAGGTTATGCCATTTACCTTAGCTACACAGTGGCTTTTTTTTTTTCTCAGATTCCATTTAGAATGTCAGAAGCATCTCAGATAATGAAGTTAATCTGGTATTGTACTTCACTAAATTACTGCAATAACTTTTCAATAATCATCTCTTCATAAACCACTCACATAAAATAGCATCAGACCATTATATAATTTTGTTCTGAAAAAAACACAACATATAGAAGACACTGATGTAGTTTAGCATTCTAAGCAGCAATGTCATTTACAAAAAACACACATTAGTAATTTTAAATGGAAATCTGAACATGAACTAATATACAAAAGCATAATACTGATAGACCAAGCTAAAAGAAATCAGCTTTAATAACAATCACACAAAACTTTTCAGGGTACACTCTGCAGAGCCACAGTTTTGAACTCTTCGGGTGACCCCAAGTTCTCATGTTGAAACCCAGCCCCTGGAGGCAGGGCCTTTGGGAGGTAGTTGCCAGAAGGTACAAGTGGTGCCTTCAGGAATGGGTTCAGGATCCTTTTAAAAAGAGGCCAGAAAATTGGCTTGCTCTCTACTGTGAGGATACACAGGCAGTTGCACACAAATACCATCTTATCCCACTAACATAAAATACTTATGTATATGTTAAAAGCAAATTCACTTAAAAAACAAGCTGGCAGTACACAACGCTGGAAGAGGCCTTTCATCAAGCGTAGATCAAATCTGCATCCTGATGGCGCATTTACAGCCTCCAGAGCTACGAGAAATCAATTTCCTTTCTAGTCTTTACAACTACTCCACCAATGCTCTGACAGCGGCTTGAATGGGCTAATAAGGTAGGAACTGAACGCAATGTTAGTTTCTATTCTCCCTATATTTTGACACGTGGGGAGAGGTAAGGAGTCAAATAAGCGAGAAAAAATAAACACTATTTAAAACCTAGTCAATCTTTCAGCACAAATAGCTGAAATGGTATGTGTTTTCCAGAAACATTCTACTGTTATTTATTATGCATCTTAATAGAGTAACATGAACATTCTAGAACTGGCAGTTAAAGATGCTAAGCCACGGAGGGAAAGGACTTAAGCATTCTGTAAGGGCAACAGCTGAAGGTTTAAACCGTTCCCTTAGATTGCAGGGCGCACCTACTGTGCATTTGAATAGCAGGTCTCTCTCACCAAAGGGAACTTACAGATCATTAGGACAGGCAGCATGCAACCAGAACAGGCAAGAAGGATCAGAGGGATTTAATACGAAGGAGTTATGACAGCCTCTCTATCCCATATGGGACAAGATAAATCTGGCCAAAATATATGTGATGATGGAACATATAAAATGAAATCACAGATCAAAAAGAGAAAGATTATGGAGATAAAGGGGTAGAGAACAATGCATAAGGTTCGAGCTAAACAATTAGGAAATCAGAAAGCAAGGGAAAAAGCAATTGCCTATTCCTCATGCAGAACCCACTATTCAAATGTACGAAGAATATTACCTATCACTTACCTCTCCATGAAATGAGGGGCCCAGCAAACTTCAAAACAAAAAGTAACTTTAATTACAATAGAAAGTAAAGAATACTTTGACTACTAATCAGTGGTATGCTGGACATCATGAAGAACACTGTTTTAGGAGAAACTCCTAGAACAGCCGTTCCTTATGTGAAGGGAAGCACTTCACACTAAACATACAAAGAAAATAACTTACTATGATTTTCCTTTCTCTTGATGAGGGAGGGAGAAATTGCTTGAAAGGATCAGGCTCATCACAGTTGAGTTTTTCTAGGTCAGTAAGACACTTTATGCGTTATAGGTCAAAGAGGTATTACTCAAGTATTACTCAAGTTTTTGTTAAAGTAGGAATCCCTTCAATAAGTCTGATAATCACAAAAAGGAGAGCAGAAAATAGAGAAATAGGAACATTTTCTATAGTATAAGTTGAGTACCTCTTATGTGAAATGCTTGGGGCCAGATGAGTTTCACAGTTGATTTTGGAATATTTACACACACATAATGAGATATCTTGGGGATGGAAGCCAAGCCTTATTACAACATGCATTAATGTTGCCTATACGCCTAGCCTGAAGGTAAACTTATACCAAATTTTTAATGCACCCACTTTTTGGCTGTTTCCTGCCACATGAGGTCAGGGGCACAATTTTCTAATGGTAGCATCACATCAGTGCTCTAAAATTAGAATTTTGGATTTTTTGGAAAAGACAATCTTGATATAAAAAAAAAACAATATAAAACATTTTTAATCTAGAAACATGGAATAAATTTAACTTCAAATGGTGAGATAAGGTGTACAGATCTGGCAATAACATTTCTTAAACTTTACTTCATACTATTGGAATAAAATCTGGGTAAGTAGCCACTGAGTAGCTGTAAGAATACAGTAAGTGAAGAGAAATCATATGCTAACTCTAATACACAGTATGGATTCCATACTCCATAATTCACAATATAATCCATACTCTAAAAGTCAGTGAATAGCAGGGGGGAAATGGTAGAAAAAAGATAATTGTTAAAAGATACTCTGTAAACTGCCAACAAAAGTGACAACGGTTGCATAAAAGTTTTACTTATCTCCTGCATCAAACTGAAAATGCTGTTCAAATGTGACAGTTCCAGGACAAGATGTAGACTAGATGAGCCGCCATAAATCAAATGACATAGTCATCTTCCCCTTATCTGTCAGGGATAAGTTCTTCTACATTTCTTCCCTGTGGGCACCTGAAACTTCAAACCATCCCTACATATACCACGTTTATTTCTAGGCAAATATACTTATTGATGAAGTTGAGTTTATAAAGTAGGCACAATAAGAGATTCACAGAGCTACCAGTAAATCAGAAAAAGTATAGCAAAACACTGAAATAGAGAGTTACTTTAATGTGTTCTCTCAAAATATCTTACTGTGCTCTACTCATTCATCCTTGGGATAAAGGGAGATAACACAATGCTGGGAAAGATGCAGGAAACGTGAGGTACGAGATAAGGCCACTTCACTTCACTACCATGGAAATAGTTCTCATAACCCTACCTAGCTTCTGAGCCATTTGGGGAGTTGCCTAGGCCACCACAAATGCCCCATTTGATGCTGATTCTTGTCTGAAGAAAGTGACAAACTTTTTGAGATCCTGAGATTTTGGAGGTCATAACACAACTCAATGCACTTCCCCTCCTGGAGTATACAGGTTCAAATGAGATGTCAAGATTTCAAAAACTTCCATCAGTATAATAGTTTATACAACTATAAAGGTGGTTTTAATGGAATTAAACCAGGATTATACAGTATTTTTAAAAACAAGTAAAATGTATAATTAAGGAAAGCAGTATCAATAGCATAATTCTTTCAAGCATGTTACATGCTCAAGTATGTCCCCAGTCTTCTCTCTTTTTTTCAACTATTCAGATGGTTTAAAGTGTAAACTGTTATTTATAATCAACAGTATTTTTACATGAGAAACTGGGAAGGGATTTTAGATTTTTTTTCAAAATGAAAAGAGCGCATTTCATATCACAGGGTAAAAGTAAAATCCATCCTTTTACTCAACTTAGTTGCTAACAGGAAGTTGCTTTTAACAACTTTGAAACTTTACGACTAACACTGAAAAGCACAAAACAAAACTAAGGAAATGAAACTACAACAAAAAAGTTGAATAAAAACTGTATTTTGACATCCATGGAAACTTATTTGGCATTAAAGACAGCATTAATTAACAGAAAGGGCATCTGTTTATAAAAGTAAGTTACAATCATACAGAAAATCAACTCCTTATCTACATAAGAAGCCTGATGATTTCCATAAACATGTAACAGCTTTTTAAAATTTCGTGAATGTTGAGTTTAATATATTTCTCTTTACGAACAACTTTCCCATGATAATCATAATCTCAAATCTCAGGTAGACATCAGATTTCCATTATTCTGGGCTAAGTACTAAACAGTGAAAAAGTAACAACAAAATTCTCTGGTACCCTTCAAATTATGTGTTTTTTATGATACGTTTTTGTCAACAAATCAAGGCTGTTCGATGTAAAACATCATGCCGATATTAGCAAAGACCTTTTTTTTCTTAGACTACAGTAATAGGAAATGAACCTAGGGCCTTTGCACTGAGCTGCACTCCTGGCCCTTTGTAATTTTTTATTCTGATATAGGGTACTTGCTAAATTGCCAGAACACCTAGTCTGGGACTAAATCTGTAACCCTTCTTCCTCTGTGAGGACATAGTGCTGGATTATAGGTAAGTGCCACCACTTCTGGCTAAAACAATCAGATATCTGATCGCTTTAGTGTTTTACTAGTGATTACAGGTTTTATAGAAACAAATAGAAAGTAGAACTTGTAAGAATATGCAAATATATATAGACTGAAGTTAGGTAAGACTGCTAAGCCCTGTACAGCCAAAAGATATCTAGAGGGGATACCGGATCATAAGCATAGACCGTATGTATGTATACATTATGCATGTGTTATGTGTATATATATATATAGATTTTGTGGTGCTAGGGATCTAACTCGGGATCTTGCACTTACCAGGCAGGTGCTGCTGCAACAGAAGTATAACCCTGATCGAAGCACAGACTTTATAAATATAAAAATTTTGGGAAAAACTAAGCTATCTTAGTAAATTTAATATGCTTTACAAACTTGGATTCCTTTACTTAGGATTAATTTGTACAACAGATACACTCTCATGATTTACAGAAGGTGCTTTTACTAAGCAAAATATGAAAATCAGTAAGATTACACAGGACATATTAAGCCTACATAGTAAAACTCTAGTCACACATGATTGATTTTTCACTTATAAATTGCTGGCACAGGCTTTTGACTTCACCAAAATGTTAATCATTATCTATTTTGCTAACAAAATATACACTTCGTAAACAGTTATTCTCACATTCATTATATACACATCATAATGTGTATACTGTAGCATTCCAAAAAATTTTGAAGCCATTTGAATATTGTTCTATATTTTAACATTAACATAAAAAGTACAAAGCACACAGAACAGAAATAATTAAAAATGGAAAACAAATTTTCAGACAGAAACTTAAGCTTGGTAGCTAGAATGACCCTGAATTAAAAATTATTTATACTTCTGAGCTTATACATGAGCTCATGAACAGGAAAGTTACTCATTATTTTCTATCTTCAAAAGGTCTAAAAAGAAAAGGGACACATAAAACAGCAACCAAATTTGGATATTTACTGTGAATGAATAATTGAAGCAGTCATGATACTAAATTTATCACTTACCTTTCATAATTACAAAAGATCATGATATGTACTTCTGTGTGCAAAATTTCACCTCTGCCTAATTATATTCCTTCTATTTAACTTCTTTGATTTTATTATTTTATTATACATATTTCAACAAGGAAACTTGGGTCTTTTGTGGAAGCAGTAGAAATAGTAAGTTTGCAGTACAACTGTTAAAAATACTACAAAATAACTTTATCCCTTCCTTATTAAAAAATTTAAAAATTATTTGCAATGAAAATTACCCCACATAATAAACTGAATTAAGCCATACTTGGAGTTACTATTTTCCAAAAACATACACTTTGATTTCTAATTTCTCACCTTCTTACTGAACCATTTTTTAAAGATAATTGCAAAAATATATGGTACTCTCAATGGTCAGCCACTCCAATAGGCAGAAGAAAAGTACAGGGAGGTGGGATGGGGGCACTAAAATCTTGTTCCTCACTCTATCAGCCTGATGCTACAGAGATAAATTACCCATCTATTAAATAACAAAAATGAGAAAGCTAGATCTTCTCATAACTCTCCTTTGTCATTTTTTTTGGAAACAGGAATTATCACTTCTCGGAATTTAATCAGCCTCATAAACTAGAGATAAAAAATGCCAGCCCCGATCAGCCTATCCTTGCCTTACCTGCCATTACAGAGTAGCCACCGAGCAAGAGAATAGTGAGGTATAATCTTCTGCATGACACTGGCCATCACCATGGTAACGACCAGCTGTATACCTATCACACCCTGTGTAAAAACACAAACAAATAAATTTAACAATGAATAAATCTGGATTTGGCAACACTGCTGGAAAACATTCTGTACATTTGAAAAGTTATAGTTAAAGAAAACAAGTTTCTTCTTAAAATGCATCATTATTCTGCTGTTTAGATAGTCATGACTACATACTTAATACACTAACTTGGTAAGCTTTAAAAGTAGTATGTGCATTTTTAAATTCTTGGCTAACAGTGAATGATTAAAAGTACATTAACTATATGAACTATGATCTTGCTGACCTAAGTGTTAATACAAAAAAAAAAAAAAGAACTCTGGCTGTTACCACCTGCTTTCAGTACATTCGACCTCAACAATGCCCAGCAATCCTTTGAGTTTTCTCTTATCAATCCCTCACCATGCATTAGCTATGCAACTTTGGTTAAGCTTTTGAAGTATCCTGTACTTTGGGTTCCTCTTCTATTAAATAGTGTTAATAACTCAATCTACCTCCTCAAAATGTGGCCAGGAACTGTGCTCAGGACAGATGGAATAAGTACAAGTTAGTACCATTCATCACTGTCATATTATCACTATTACCAAGAGACAAATTTATCTTACAATGTCAAGAATAAAGAAAAGTCTTCTAGTGCTGCTTTAGCTATGCTTTTATTTCTGGATATTTTAATGGCTCAAACTGTATCAACTTAGGTTAAGGTTCAGATCATTATGGCATTACCCTACATCAAAAGCAATGTTTTTCTTTCAGGTTTTTTTTCATGTGAATTTATTGTATTATTTTCTCTGTAGTTTCTGATATAAGTTATGCAATCTCCATAAGATGAATATCATTACAAAGAACTCCTTCAGGTAGAGTAAGGCTGAGAAATATAGCATACATAACAGAATGTTGGTCTACTTGTGATTATAGACTTAAAAAGCAAAGTATTTTTTTCATCAGGAACAGCTGTATGAACAAAGTGAATGTCAACCTGGTCTCATAATAAGTGATACTGATAGAATTCTCAAAGTCATTTAGTGAAATTTCTCACAAACATACATATTATACATTACACATTCTGTTTCTTACTAGCAAATAGTTATATCTAACAAATGTCAGAGCTATTACATTTCAGAAAGACAGATCAGAAGATGTGACAGAATGTGACAAATTGGGAAAAGAGGCACATTTTGCCCAACTGTCCTCTTCCTTCAAGTCATTAATTAACATAGTGAGATACTACTAATATATTCACTATTAAACATGCAAAATATGGTGAGACAAAGTAAACCACCAAAGTCAGGGAACTGAAGTGACTAGAATTAAGAATATCAACTGAGTGTGTAATAATCTAGAACAGAAACAACTAAACTTTAAACTATCATGGTACCTTTGGTACTCTAAAAGATACACATTCCAGACACACTGCTGAAGAACACAGATACTGATCAAATATGAAGTCAAAGGAATAACTAAAGAAATTTACCTCAAGAAAGGAAAACACCACACTATAACTGGTACACATATTTGGTGGTGTAGTTAAGGCATGACCAAAATAATGTTTACTGCAAAATTATGACTTTATTCTGTTCCCTTATTACATTATGTCATTTTCTCATTTATGATGTATCATGTACAGATACAAATTCCCAATTATGAATATGATCATTACATGTATAAACAAAGATAAAATACATACTTTACCGAAAATTCACTTACATACTATGCTAAATAAATGTTGAAATATAAAATTCTTCCAACTTTTCTTTTAATGCATTTAGGACAGGGTCTACAGGGTCTCTCTATGTAGACTGGACTCCTGGTGATTCTTCCGTTTTCAGCCTCTCAAAAGCTGGGATTATAGGGTGCACGACCACGCACCACGAGTCTCAACTGCTGTCTTAACACACCCCGGGGGCAGGGCCAGCACAGATGGAACCCAGCAGCAGCGCTCTGCCTAAGCAGGTCTTCCAACTTTCTAACAAAAATCAGTAAATCTTTTCTTGAGTATTTCCGCTGTTAGATAACTAGGTATGTGCTATTACAAGAAAAGATGTCACCTTTATGGAGGAATCTACACAATCTTTTGGAGATAGTTTTAAAATTATGTGGAAAATATTTCACCAAAGTTAGTCCACATCACACACATATAAGGAATAATCTCTGCCATGCAATGCCAGTTTGTCCAGAAATACACTTTCTTCTTTTTTTTTTTTTTTTTTTAATTATAGCCAGCTCAGCCTGCCCTGGTGGTGGGGCTGGTGCATCATGTGGTTCCAGGGATTGAACCGTGATCCCTTTGGTTGCCTAAGCTTTCCTAAGCAGGTGCTTTAGACCATTGAGCCATCTCCCTGGTCCCAGAATTACACTTTCAAAGCAGCAATCTTTCTAGAAAATTATCTGCTTAATACATTATTAATATTGAACTTAAACTTTTAAGACATTAGCATTGGCAAGCAATCATAGCATTCATGCCAAGAATTAAAATGTAAAGTATCTAATTAGTTAAGAGACAATCAGCTCAAATTAAAAATATTCTAATGACCTATTTTCATCACCTGAGCCTAAGCTAGCATATACCCATGTGTGTTTATGCAAAAGCAGGCTCTGTAATGTTTAAAAAAATCAAATTTGCTAAATAGTTTCCATTACTCTTTTTTTTTTTAATTTTATTTATTATTTTTATTCGTTTCAGAACCTTTTGTTTATTGACTCATTTTTATGGCTGGCTCAACCCACCCTGAGGGCAGGGCTGGCACAGCATATGGTGCCGGGGATCGAACTTCTGTCCCTGAAGCTGCCCAAGCTTCCCCAAGCAGGCGCTTTATACCACTGAGCCATCCCGCCGGGCCCCTCCATTACTCTTAATTAAAGGACAATGCTTAAATAAATTTAACCATAAACTCAAAAATAAATTTCAAAACACAATGGGAAACTGTGAGAGTGAGCAGAGATGCAATAAAGTATGCAGCCTGCATGGTTGAAGTCTCACACACACAGCCATATGGCTCACTGACGCAAGTGGCTTCAATGGTTTTATTAATGCTTCAAAACAATAACTTGACCAAAGAGATGGTGTCTGTCTGGATTCACTGCCCTTAGGTCTGATGTCTTCATAACTAGAAGAAAAGTCATTTATGAAATAGCTCCTAAGCACCCAAGAAGGGTGAAACACTGGGATAACTTAGTTTTGAACCTTTCCACATCTATTAACCTGAGGCCATGAAGAGCAAGAAAAAGGTTTTGCCTTTAGTGTCGGGAAGAATAATCATTTCAATTTTAGTCAGTAGTGGTTTCCAAGCAGGTTAAAAAAGAATTCTTACAAATGGAAATTAAAATATTACTCTAACAAGTAATATATACCAAAGAGCAATATTTTAACTTGTTTGTCCATAAAGAAAACTTCAAAACAAAAATATAACATAGTACAACTTGAAAATTCCAACTTGGAATATTTTGCCAACCTCAGGAGAGCTGACATTTTTGTTCTGTTTGGTTAAACTACCTCTCCATTGAAACAAAGCACACACTGTTTACCATAAGAAAGCATACTTGCATATACATCTGAGAATCAGACTATCCCAAATGGTTTCAATTATTTTCTCCCTGTATAAGTTATAAGGAAAAAAAAGAATACTACCCTATATTTTACATTTTTTTTTTTTCTTATTTTTGTTTCTCACCTGTCTCAGGTTTCAGAGAGATAATCAGTCATGGTGAAGCTGACCTCTTAGATGGGCTCTAATAAATTTTTACTCTAAAGAAGATGTAAATTTGTTCTTACAACTCATGGTCTTATACACTATAGTCAAATCATTTCCAATCTGCAAATGAAGAAGAGGATCCATAACACCGTATCATAGAATTGTCCAGTGTCTAGAACCAAGAACTTAATTTCTAACAAAATCCTATTAAGTGAATTTAATGAACTGTACTATAGAACAAACAATGTACATAGGTCTTCAAAGCAGTAGAACTGGGAAAAAGTATACAGTCTCTGCTCTAGATGACCAGCCAATCCACTTCATGCTCGCAGAACATTATATTACAAAGTGGTGAGAATGCAGCACAAGGAGAAAAGTAACCGAGTGTCATCCTGGAAGGTAAAGCATGAGTAAAAACATGGTGGATTCAGGTTAGTGAATCATTAGTGCCATCAACTTCACATGGAAAGACGGTAGGCCACATGCAGTAGTGATGGAGAAAGTATAAAGCTGACTATGCAATCAAAGGTAACAGGAAATTCTTGAAAAACAAGATAATCTAGTAAGCAGTTAATAAATTGGGGGCCTGTGGCTTAGCTCAGCTGTTTAAGCGCCTGCTGCAGCAAATGCCATGGGATACAGGGGACGGGATCTGATCCCCAGCTCCACGTGCCTTACCAGCCCCGCTCATTAAGGCAGTCTGAACCTGCCAAAAAACAAAACACAACAACAACAAAAAATGCGTCTCATCTGGGGCTTTCAGGTTAACAGCTGTTAAGTGTCTGCTTGGATAAACCCAGTCAGGCACAGGGGATGGCAGTTTGATCCCCAGCTCCACCTGCTAGTCCAGACCCACCCTTGATGCAGCCTGAGCCAGTCAAGAAAACAAAACAAAATCCTTTAAGAAATCATTCTGGCTACCCCATAAAGAATTAATGAGGGCAGCCCGAGAACACAATGACAAATGTCCCAATTATGAGAACAGGGCCTGAAGTAAAGGTAGGAAACTGGGTTGTAGCTTCTCTTTCTTCAGTGACAAGAGATAAGAATCAGTACACATATTGGAAAACTATTTAGTGTCTCACACAATGTTCAAAAAAATCTCTGGACATACAAATTACATCAATATAAACTATGCGAAAACAGGAAAAGCACAAGAAATTTAACAAAACCATGCTCTCTGCACGTTATGTCCTCATATTTTGTTGTCATCAGACAACTGGCACAAAGATTTTTGCTTTTCACTGACTGCTACACCCCAAAGTTAGAGGGATATTCTTTAGATGTTCAGGGAGCCCAGAATTAAACAGCACTTGGTGGGGGGGTTCAGTGACAGTATGGTGGTACTCTAAAATTTATGATCTCATATCAATGTATGAGGAAACAACAAACATTAAGGTAATATTTGAGCTGAGTATGGTGGTGTGTACCCCTAGTCCAAGTATTTGAGAAACAGAGACAGGAGGATCACTGTGAGTTTGAGATCAGCCTGGAATACACAGCGGCCTGAACTGCAGACTGAGACCCAGTCTTGAAAAAAAAAAAAAAAGAAAAAAAAAAAGGAAACATTTGTGTACAAAATAACATAGTAAGATAAGTGTTACCAAAATTCAAAAATGATATGAAATTTCTATGGGGCTCATGAGATGTAAGATAAAAATTCAATTCACAGACAGAGAAATAAGTGCAAAGAAATGTAGGCCAAATGGCAAATAAAAACAAAAGAGGATATATGAGAAGCAAAAAGTCTGACTTTAGGAAAATATGGCAGGAAAATTGAGAAATAGAATGAAGACCAAGTTTGGGCTGGAGAGAGAGCTCAGCAGCATAAGCGCCTGCCTGGCAAAGGCAAGGTCGGAGTTTGATCTCTGGTACTACAACAACAACAACAACAACAACAACAACAACAACAAAACTAAAAAGAAAAAAAGAAAAATAAAGACAAACTTTAGCTCACTGGTAATTTTTAAAATCAAGACGAGTAAGTATTTACATGGTCAATAAACTTGAAGATCAACCTGGAAGACTTCTACATAGGAATATAAGTAACATATATATTAAAAAAAAACAAATATATTGACTAAAAAACCTAAAAAAATCTAAGGCAAAAACAAAAATAGTGGAAACTAGGAGAACAAGCAAAGATAAAGGGTACTTTATAAGAAAATTGACAGGATGGCTCAGTGGTCTGAAGCGCTTTCTTGGGAAAGCTTGGGTGGCTTCAGGGACCGTGGTTCGATCCCTGGCACCACATGCTGCGCCAGCCCAGACATTGGGGTGGGCTGAGCCAGCCATGAAAGTGAGTAAATAAACAAACAAAGGTTCTGAAACAAGAAAAAATAAATAAATAAATAAATAAAACTTAAAAAAAAAAAAAAAAAAAAATCAATCTAATTTTTCTTTTTTTTTTTTTTTTTTTTTTT
>PVJA010026218.1:0-29835 GCA_004027025.1 Myocastor coypus | reverse complement strand
GCAGAGCTAGATTGGTGAGATGAGCTTTAGGAGGCTTAGATTCAATAGCCTCCAACGTCACAAGCTTCACTGGTGGCACACTGCAATTGCAAAACCTTTGATTGTATATGTATCTGCTTCCTCTTAGTCCAAAGGGAAGTATATTCTTTCCTGGTTTTTTTTTTCTTTCTTTCTTTCTTTTTTCTATGCAACATTAATAGGGAGGTGGCTCATGCCCACACACTGCACTCTATAGAATGATTGTGAGGACAATATGTAATATGTCAACTTTCAAAGAAAAAAAGGGGGAAAAGAAAAAAAAGAAAAAGTAATGTGGATTTAGAAAGGTTAATGTTTAGTTGTTTGATCAATCTTATATACCTATATGTATTAATGTAAACTGAACTGATGATGAAAATATGTAATATAACCATTGTTAAATTTAAACAATAAAAGAATTGGAAAAAAATAAAATAAGATGGAGACACATTAAGCAACACCCGCAAGATCATACATTGGCAGGTAATAGAGCAAGTTCTGTTTCATTGGCTCCTCAGAGCCTTTCTTTCAGACTCTTTCTCAGCAGGGTCCGAAAGAGGTCTTCAGAGAGAGTGGCAGGCTCTGAAAGGATTCAGCTTCACTTTTAAGACCTGCACCCTTTCCTGTTTGCTTCCTGTGCCTTCTGCTGTCTCATATCTACTTATGCTACAGTTGGTCCATGACAGTCGTGGGCATCCTTGTAGCTTGGCCAGCTGTGCACTAACATCGAAAAATTCTTATGTAACAGTGATGTGAAATTTGAAATTCTTAAGTTCTTTTGCCTGCATGTGCTGTTTTTCATAGGATCTGAGTCTCTCTTTATTTGTGGTTTTGAAGATATACACATAAGCCAGATAGATGGTTCTTGTTCACTTAAAAATACATTTAATTGATAAAATAGTTGTAGATATTTATTGGGCGTCATAAGCTGTTTCAGTATTATATACATTATGTAAAAATAAAATTAAGATAATTAACATAAAAAAACAAATTACTAAAACTGAATCAAGAAGATATAAGAAAGCTCAACAACCCAATAACAGCCAATGAAATACAAAATGTAACTTTAAAAAACCTATTGACAAAGAAAAGTCCAGGTCGTGACAGATTCAGCACTGAATTCTACAAGAAATTTAAAGAAGATAAAATCCCAATACTCCTTAAACTCTTCAATGAAATTGAAAAGGAAACCATCCTCCCAAAATTATTCCTGGAGGCAATGATTATAATTGATACCCAAACCAGAGAAGGATGCAACTAAAAAACAGAACCAAAAGGAAATCTCTCTCATGAACATAGATGCAAAAATTCTCAACAAAATCCTTGCAAGTAGAATACAGAAAATCATTAAGGAGATTATACACCAGGATGACGTGGGATTCATCCCAGGGATGCAAGGATCGTTCAACATATGCAAATCTATAACTGTAATACACTACATCAATAGAGCGAAATCTAAAAACCACATTATCATCTCAATTGATGCAGAAAAGGCTGTTGAAAAAGTCCAACATTCATTCATGTTCAAAATTCCGCAGAAAATTAGAATAGAGGAACTCTACCTCAATCTGATAAAAGCCATCTATGACAATCCAATGATTAACATAATTCCAAATGGGGAAAAACTCTTTATATTAAGATCTCATATAAGACAAGGATGTCTTCTATTACCACCCCTATTTAATATAGTTTTGGAAATGTTAGCTCCAGCCATTAGTCAAGAGAGAGAAATAAAAGAATAGGTAAAGAAGAAGTTAAACTATCATTATTTGTAGATGACATGATAGTCTACTTGGAAGACCCAAAAACTTCCACCAAGAAGGTACTAGAAATAATAGACAAATTCAGGAGTATTGCAGGATTCAAAGTCAACACTCAAAAGTCAATAGCATTCCTCTACACAGATAACAAATACAATGAGAGGGAGATTAGAGAAATAGTACACTTACTTTTTTTTTTTTTTTTTTTTTTGTGGGACCGGGGTTCAAACTCATGACCTTGCACCTGCCCAGCAGGCACTTGTGCCTCAGAGCTATCTCCCCAGCTCCCACAATACACTTATAATAGCGCCATGGAAAAATGAAATACTTAGGAATAAGTCGAACTAAAGAAGTAAAAGATCTTTTCAATGAAAACTACAGTACTTTAAAAAAGAGATCTTAGAGGATTTCAGAAAATGGAAAGATATTCCCTGCTCCTGGGTAGGAAGAACCAACATTCTGAAGGTGGTCATAATCCCTAAATTCTTATACAGACTTAATGCAATCCCTATCAAAATACCATCAACATACCTCACAGACCTGAAGAAATCATTCCTAAAATTTATCTGGAACCAGAAAAGATCTAGAATAGCAAAGACAACTGTGGGCAACAAAGAAAAGGCAGGAGGCATTGCAATTCCTGACCTAAAATTATACTATGAAGCCACAGTGGTAAAATCAGCATGGTACTGCCAAAAAAAGAAAAAGAAAAAGAAAGTAGACCTGAAGATCAGTGGACTAGTTTAAAAGATACAAAAGCAAATCCAAACACACTCAGCTACCTTACATTTGACAAAGGGGCCAAACATGTTTACTGGAAGAAAAACAGTCTTTTTAACAAATGATACTAGAAAAACTAGATTTCTACAAGTCAAAACTAAAGCTTGACCGCAGCCTATTACTATGTACTAAACTAAAGTCAAAATGGATTAAGGATCTACATATTAAAACTCCTGTTTTAATAAAACAAGATAATAAATCTCCTGGAAAAGAAAGTAGGAGCAAATCTTGAAGACATCAGCATACACAAACAGTTCATGGACAAAGATCAAAATGCAGGTGTAACATTTAAAAGAATCAACAACTGGGACTTCCTCTTTCTGAGAAGTTTTTGCATGTCGAAAGAAATTACCAACAGAGTGCAAAGACAACCCACAAATTTCAAAAAAGTTTAATTAATAAGTATTCAGACAAAGGTCTTCTATCTAGAATTTATAAAGAACTAAGAAAACATTAGGGTCCCAAAATTCAAACACCCAGTCCAGAAATGGGCATCTGAGATGAATACATACTTCTCAGAAGAAGAAATACAACAAGCCTATAAATACATGAAGAAATGCTCCACATTTGTAGCCATCCATGAAATGCAAATTAAAACACTTCAATATCATCTCAACCAAGAATAAATGGTTATGATAAAGAACTCAACCAACAACAAATATTGGAGAGGCTATGGGGAAGGAAACAGGAGCACTTCTCTACTGCTGGTGGGAATGCAGACTGATGAAACCATTATGGAAATCAGTGTGGAGACTCCTTAAAAAATTAAGACTAAGCCGGGTGTGGTGGCTCACGCCTGTAATCCTAGCACTCGGGAGGCTGAGGCAGGAGGATTGGTGCGAGTTCGAGACCAGCCTGGGCTACAAAAGTGAGCTCAAGGCCAGCCTCAACTGCATAGCGAGACCCTGTCTCAAAAAGACAAAAAAAAAAAAAAAATTAAGACTAGAATACCATTCAAACCAGCTATCCCCCTACTGGGAATTTCCCCAGAAGAACTGAAAATATCATATCACAGTGATGTTTTTCCATCTATAGCAGTACAATCTATGATAGTCAAATCATGGAAACAACCAAAATGTCCATCCTCTGAAGAATGGTTGAAAATAATGTGATATCTTTATACAATAGAATATTGCTCAGCTATAAAAAATTATAAACTAGGAGACTTTATATATAAGTGGATGCATCTTGAAGATATACTCATAAGTGAAATAAACCAGACCTACATGTGTAAGTATCATACAGTGTCCCTAGTGTAAGAACACAAAAGAAGAAATAAAAATGGAAAGCCCTAACACAGCTGAATACAAATCAAGAACTTAAGGATTAAACAATAAAGAGGCAGGAAGCAGAAAAGTTAAGAAACATAGCCGGGGCTAAACGATGCACTTATAAACACAGAATGAATTATACCATAGTCCTAAGAATTTCCAACAAGTTTTTGACACTCAAAATAGCAATGTGTAAGACTAAAGCCATGTTTAGAATGCTTGTCATTCTGGTCTTTTAGATGTGTGCTAATTCTAATGTCATATCAATTATTGCTATATTCTCTCTCAAGTAAATGTTTGGTTTTTTTTTTTAAAGCAAAAAAGGGCAATTAAAGAGAATATGAGACAAGGAAAAATGCCATAAGATTGACCTGCTACAATTTAGTTTATGCTTTGATTTCTAAATTTCTGTGTGAAAAAGTGCAAGTTTTTTTTATCACATTCTATAGGGAGTTATTAGAATATCAATGATTGATGGAAAATACCAGTTCCATGTTAAGTCTAAGGCATTTAATATTCAGCAAAACAGTGATGTTAAGCTCAAGTACCTATGTTATAGAGTAATAGTATCACTAAGCTTCTCTTCTGGAAGGTTAAGAAGTTAAGTTAGCAGACCAAAAAACTAGAGAAAAAGAAGGGCTACAAGGATAACCAATGTTTTGGTTCTAGCCCTTCAAGGTCAGTGAGGACTCAGGACCTAAGAGAACCTGTGCTATAACATCCCATAACGCAGTGGTGTTCCAAATTTTCTGTTCAAGGATATTATGAGGCCACAGAGGAATGGGGTTGATGATGTATAGTATGCCTAAGGAGAGTCACCTAGAGAGAAAACATTCTCTCAGGCTTTCATAGAGTGCAAACTGGTCAAGCAATGGCCATCACTCATCCAGACAGTTGACACTGACAAAAGTTCTAGAAAACACTGTACAAAGTTTCAAGGTTAATGCTGAGGGGATTTGACTGACCTTGTCAGATACAAAAGTTACATGTTTTGTTATATAGGTCTTGCTTTAACTTGGCCTTAGCCACCCAGCAGAAAAGTTTAACCATGAGATATAAAAAGTAAAGCCAGATCAGTATGCTGAGTTGTAAAAGGCTCAAGTCAACACCTTCTGACTTTCCTAGTTCTGCTGTTAACCCAGCACTATTATGGAATATTGGACCACCTATACAACTACTTTCTGTTAGTTCAATGAGAAGAAATATTTGTGCCAATAGTATTCAGAAAAATTATCATGTTTGTATATTGTACTCTAACAACTACTATGAAAACAACAATGTGAACTGTATTAATTGTTTTGGTTGTCCTACTAATGTGCTGTGAAAGTGTCCCATTGTTACTTCTTATTTAAAAAAAAGAACTTTCGAAGAATAAGCATCTATCAAGTCATGGAATATGCACCGACCCAGATGTTTTCATATGATAACTGCACTATATTTCTAAAAAATGATCATTACACTGTTACTTGAAATTTTTCATGACATATAAAAAGGAAAAAATTCCAAACATTGACACCAATACCTGACAAAAATAGTACATAAAAGAAAAATTCCATATTAATTTTTCAGGGACCCAGATATGATCCCCAGGATGTTGTGCCAGAACTGCCCCTGGAGTATGCTGGGACAGAGACTGAGACTGGGCGTGGTGGTGAGCACTTGTAATCCCAGTGCTTAGGAGGCTGAGAACAGGAAGATCACTGCGTGTCTGATCTGTGTAGTGAGACTTTGTAGACCCTGTACGAAATACATAAAAAATAAGTAAATAAAATAAACACATATACATATTAATGTTTCAAATATAACTGCAGCAATTAGAATGAAGCAGTTCATTAAATTACTTGTATGACCGAGAATAACTATTTCAGAAATACCAGGAGGAGTTTGTATTAGGAATAATAGTTGCATAATTTGGAAAAAATAATAATAGATTCTCAGAGTAAATGTCTAACATAATGACGCCAAAAGATAGGTGGCCTATCCTTAAAAGACTTTTAAAGAAATGAATTAACTAATCCTAGATTTGTAACAGAGTAAAATGCTCATTATTACATTTTCCATTTAATATAATTCTGGAGATGTGAGCCAACTGTGCTAGGCTGAAGAGCAATGTTTCATAATTTCTATCTGAAGAATGAAGAATTATCTAAAAGCCTTTGTAAACAAAAGCAGACTTCAGTAAATAGATGGGTTATAAGCTATAACATTTAGAAATTTCACAACTTTCATATATAATAATAGAAATGAATTAGAAAGTATAGTAAATTTTGTTTATGGTAACAACAAAATATGTAAATGTAAACTTATCAAAAATATGTAATTTACACTTTTTTTCCCCTTCCCTGGCTGTGTGAGCCACTGTTGCCATCATGAATGACACAGTAACTATCCTAACCCAGAAGTTCATGACCAACTGACTTCTTCAAAGGAAACAAATAGTCATTGATGTTCTTCGCCCCAGGAAAGCAACAGTACCTAAGACAAAAATTTGGGAAAAATTTGCCAAAATGTACAAGACCACACCAGATGTCATTTTTGTGTTGGGATTCAGAACCCATTTTGGTGGTGGCAAGACGACTGGCTTTGGCATGATTTATGATTCCCTGGATTATGCGAAGTACAATGAGCCAAACATAGACTTGCAAGACATGGCCTGTATTGGAAGAAAAAGACCTCAAGAAAGCAGCGGAAGGAACATAAGAACAGAGTGAAGAAAGTCAGGGGCACCGCAAAGGCCAACGTTGGTGCTGCCAAAAAGCCAAAGGAGTAGAAATTTTACAGTACCCATCTGCAATGAATGAAACTGTTTTCATGAGAGGCTTTAATAAACTGTAAAACCTTCAAAAAATATGTAACTTACAATAGGAAAAGCTTTAAATGACCCTGAAATACACCTCAGTGGAGATGGATTTCCTGCTGTAAGAATTCTTGTCCTGGTTTGAGCAGCTGACTACTGAATCCTCATGATTACCAAGCTGCTTTCCTTCCCTGTGACTTAGAAATGGTTGTGTGACCCAAAGCTGGCCACTAAGATGATGATATCTGATAGTATGAGACAGTTTCTCACTCTTAAAAGTATCACTAAGGAAGCAGCCTCGTCTTCCTTCCTTGTGCAGATTTCGTGCCTGGGAAATGATGTCTGAAGTTGCTGCAGTTATTCAGGATGCCAAGTGGAAATCAGGTGAGGAACAGCTCCTTGGTAACAACCTGGAGGCCTTCATCATGCCATGCTTGGTGCCACGGCCTGTGGACTCCCCTGGTCTATTAAGTAATACGTTTCCTTGTATCTTTTTCTTTTGGGGGGTCTTTTTTGAGACAGGGTCTCGCTATACAGTTCAGCCTGGCCTTGATCTCACTTTTGTAGCCCAGGCTGATCTTGAACTCACACCGATCCTCCTGCCTCAGGCTCCCAAGTGTTAGGATTACAGGCGTGCACCACCACACCCGGCTCCCTTATTGCATTTTAAGCCACTCAGAGCTGGTGTTTCTGTCACACACTGTAGTTGGCACAATCTGCCAATCACTTCCCCAGAACCGCTTTGAATTATTGTTGTTCTACAGCGTTTTAATGTTGATGCCCTTGCCTGGGGTGAGGAGGTGATCCATTACCTTCCTTAATTTCTTTCCTAAGTCACTTAAGCGGATGATTCCCACTGAGTCAGTTTTAGTCATCTAAATTCCTTAAACAAGCTTCATCTCAATGACTTTCAATTTCCTGAAGAACAAATATGCATTTTATTATAACATATATATTTGAACTTCTATGTTAGTTTTATCTGCTTTTCTTCTTTTTTTATTTTCATTATAGAAATTTTAGACCAGATTTCTAGCAGCTGAACCATTTTGATTCTTTTCAAAGAAATCTTCCTGATATTTATCATATACTAATTTTCATGCTATTGCTTCGTTTACCTTTTGCTTTTTAAAATTCCATTTCTTTCTCCTTCCTTGAATACTTTGTTTTCTTCCTTTTTAAGTAAAATAATATCTTTTATTGCTTTTACTTTGAAAAATAAATTTCATAAGCAAGCTGAGAGTAACTTTATGCATATTCCCTAATTTAAAATATTAAGCATCCTGTTTCTCATTATGTTGTAATTAGCTGCTTTTACCCTTGATTGCCTCCTTAACCCAATAATTATTCAAAATACACACAAGGCTTTAAAGATCTTTTATTATTGATGTCTAATGTTATACTTTCTTTGAAAATGATTGCATTACTCATCTTTGTTAGATTTTTTATTTTGCTCATAGCTATGTTGGAACAAAATATGTTTTAAATCCTGTTATCATTTAGTAAGGATGTACATTTTGTGATGCAAATGTATAAATAAATGATAATTTTATAAATACATTTTGAATCTATCATGATCTACTTTGTTAAGCAGATGATTCTAATCACTTATGTCATTATTTTAGGATTTTTATGATGGCCAATATGAAAATTTGAGGAATTTGTATCGAGACATTCTAGGAAGTAGAATCCATGGCACAACTGTAATGGAGTGAATGCTTGTGAGTATGGATTTGTTTCAGGGGAAATTGCAGGTGTGAGGAGCCTACTGTGATATTAGCAGTGCAGGGGCTTAGACCAGTCCTCATTGGACACCCTGCTGGCAACACCAAGGGGCTGCCCAATAACTGTCTCCACTATGAAAGAAGAATGTTTTGGGTAATGGCTTGCCCAAAACATGAGGGGATGAAAATGGGCACAGCAGAGGCAGCCAAGCCAAGGGAGAGCAAGAGTGATCATGATGCCTTTGGGATCATCATGGATGGTGCTGGATTGCTGCTGTATGTTGTAGGAGAGGGCATGAATATGGCTGTATAACCCTGAATATATAGAAATATTTTAGCTTGAGCTTTTCAGACTCATTTTTCCTTCAAGAACTAAAAATTGGATATTGATTCTGGGATTTTTGTTTTGAGTTTTGGTTGTGTGATACTATCCAGTGCTTTGGGACTCTGCCACCAGAAAAGCCATCACTGCTTGTGGATCTTGGACCTTGGACCTCCAGAATCATCAGCCAACTTAAATTCTTTATAACTTATTTGATCTCTTGTGTTAGCAACAGAAAATGGACTAATTCTAGGCAGGAGCTCTGCACCTGCCAGCAGAGTTCCCACAGGGCCACACACTGCCTCCCCACTGTGGGCGTGACCTGCTCCCTTCCCATCCGGACTTTACCCCACTTCCCTGTTAGTGTTCGCTGCACCTTCACTGCTTGCACCGGACAACTCATCTCAAAGTCTTCTTTTGGGAAAAGCCAAATTAAGACAAATAATAATTTTTATTATTTGTTTTAGCTTCATCAATCTTTGTAAATGAGCGTTGCTGCAAATGGAAGGTGAGAAATGACCAAGCTAAGAAGCCATGCCTGGCTGGCTCCAGAGTATCTGAAGATGTCACACAAATCATTTATCACATTGTGCTTGACCTGACTACAACAATGTGTTTCAACAAATCCTTGGAGCATGGAGGGGCTATTGCTCAGTTCAGACCTTGACTCTAGTTTTCTGGCTGTTCTGAGATCAATGAGCACACATAATATTAAATTACAACTCCTCCTGCAGGTGTTGCTTAGAGGTCTTCCTCTGAGACAATTGACTAAGAAGACAGGCTTAGGTCAACCAAGGGCAGAATCCAGGGATGAACACAAAGACATGTTTGTTAACAGGACAATCCTGATTCTATTCCGGGAGGCAGGAACTAGACTGCAAGTCATATATTGATTATAGCAATAACATCAACAATAATAATAATGACTAGAAGTGGTAAACAGTTCTGAGATCCTCCTGCAGGAACCCTTACCTAAGAGTCTTATCTTTGCTGTGTGCTCCTCTTCTGAAATCCCGTGCTGCTCTCTTTTATATCATAGTCCTTGGCCATTAAGTTCTGATGAATATTTTGTTTATCTACCTCCCAAGCAGAGAGTGTAATGATTAATAATTCATTCGCTGGAAGCATTAATTTTATCTTTCACTGCTGTATCCTTGGCATGGAACATGACACTTACAGGTATAAACACAAATAAATAGAAAGCTGTCACATTTATAAGCAATAAGAAGAGACCCCCTAGACAAGAACTAGAAAAATTTTGGCTAACAGTACAGATTTTTTTAAGTTTCATGACTGAAAAAAATAATCATCAATAAAAGTTAAATTTTTGTGAATATTACATTGATATTCAGAGAAACTGCCATTCATATGGAAAGACAAGGCCAATTTTATTTATTTTATTTTATTTTTGTCTTTTTGAGACAGAGTCTCACTATGCAGTTCAGGCTGGCCTTGCACTTGCTTTTGTAGCCCAGGCTGGCCTCAAACTCACACTGATCCTCCTGCCTCAGCCTCCCAAGTGCTGGGATTACAGGGGTGTGCCACCATACCCGCCTGACAAGGCCAATTTTAAATAAGAGGCCTGAAAATATATTTGTCAGAAAACCTTGAAAAATATTTTAACTTCTATGTAAAATAACAGAAAGATAAGGCAAAATATAAACACATAAAACAATACACTATCTTATACAAATTTATAATAAAAATAAAAACAGACAAGCTTAAATGTTATTGCAAATCTAGCCTATAAAACAGAATAAAGACATATTTGTTGAGAGTGATAAAATACTAATGTCTATTAGATCTAAGTAAAAAATAAGTGCTACAACATTTATTTATTTATTTATTTATTTATTTATTTATTTATTTATCAGAAATGGGGATCAAACTCAGGATCTTGCACTTACCAGGCAGGCATTTGTGCCCCTGAGCTAAATGTAGTAAAAAATTCTGGAACTAAATAACAAGCCAATAAAGGGAAAATTGGAATAATAAATATACTTGATTGGCCAAAACTAAGGTAAGAAAAAAAGAGCAACAGACTCAAGTAGGCTAATTAGGAAATTAATTGCAAGTTTGAATATTTTAGTTCAAATATATCATTAGATATTAATATGTAGATTCAATATTCTAGTTAAAAGATAAAGATGAATTGAGAAAAAAATCTATTACTTATGAGAAGCATATTTAAGTATAAAGATAGAGAAAGGTAAAAAGGAAGAAAATAACAAAATATAAGCATCCATACCATAAGTAAAAGACAGAGCATATGAATATGTGATTACTGTATAAGATAGACTTGAAGAATATTACAGTGTTAAAGAATATTTAATACTCGGTGTGGTGGTGCACGCTTGTAATTCCAGAGCTTGGGAGGCTGAAAACAGAGGGATCACTATGAGTCTGATCTGTATAGTGAGACTCTGTAGACCGTGCACTAAATACCAAAAAAAAAAAAAAAAAAAAAAAGATTGGTGTACTACCATTTATTGATTCTTGTTAGTGCTTCTTGTGCTAAGCTCTGTTGAGAAAGTCCTTGTCCTCATTCTTGGCTTTAGATGTTTTACCTATGTTTTCATCCATTAGTTTAGATCTCCTGTTTTGATATCTAGAAGACATCCACAACTTAAAGGTCTACTTTTGGTTTAGTGATTTCAGTCCATGGTGGCTGGCTTCCCTGCAGGAACATCACTGCAGGTAGGTGTGGTGGAGTAAAGCTGCTCCCTTATGGCTTATGGAAGTAGAGCACAGGGACGAGTCCTGGGAGAGATGAGTCCTCTAGTGATTTATCTCCTCCAACTAGACCCTGCTTCCTAATAGCACATGTAGCCATGGACAACAGTGGACCAAACCCAAAGTTAAGAATGTACCCACTGACCCAGAGATGCTCAAAACCAGGAAGCCACACTCAGAGTTTTGGCCTTTGTACTCCCTTCTCTTACAAGGCTGGTCTCTGTAGGACCCCATTCTTCTTTATAATGCTATATTATTCCCCAGTCACATTTGCTACAGAAGATGTAGAAACCTTTAAAATGAATGCACACTTGAGATGACCAAGTCTTTACTTCCTTCTTTTAACCACCCAGTCTACCAACTTCTTGCACTATAAATGCCATCACTCAGCACACATGAAATCATTTGATTGCCAACTGAAATAACAAGGAATTTTAATTATTGATAGGGTTGTCTGCACTATGGCCAACTATGCACCTTTATTTTAGTACCTACTTGACTTTTATACCGAGGGCAGATGACACTGACAGAAAGTGGCCAAACAGTAGATAGTTTGTCAATAATCATACTGGGGACAGGGTTTTGTCACCTCCATGAGTCTGCAGGCTTTGGAGACTTTGGACATTTCAGAGCACAGCCTTCTTAGTGCTAGGAATTGCTTTCCTTCCTTCCTCTGGACCAGTGCTGGGCTGTTCATACAACCTTTAATTCACATTCCAGGCCACCCAAAGCTTTGCCTAGTATCTCAGGTTTTGTTCTGCCAAATACAAGGAAGTGAAGAGAAGATGTAGAAGTGAAATCCTCTAGTCCTGATTTCTAAATAAACTCAACAGTTCTGTGTATCTCAGGAAATTTCAGCACAATGAGATCAATGCAATAATCCACATTCCACTCCCTAAAGCCCTGGAGCTCCAGCAGAAAAGACTGAAAAAAGAAAAAGAAAAGAGCACTAAAAAAATGTGGGGAATGAAAGATAGTAACTACAATGAGTGAGACTAATAGCTAGCTCCATCCACCTAACAAAACGAATCAGTTCAAAACCTCACATTTATTTAGGCCTGATTTATCTTTAGTCAATCTAATTAAAAAGCCAAATTCCAGAGCTCTCCTCCAGAGTGACTTAAGTGCTCAAACTTCTTGTGGCAACCACAATGCACTCAGCTTTCCAGTAGCATAATTAAAACAAGATGCCAGTTGAAAGCTTTGGAGTGCCTTAGAATAGAAGCTGAGTCCTTGTTAAAAAAATGTACACAAAGGTATAGTGTCTCAGGAGGCAGAAAGGGAAATTTAGACAATGGTTCTATTTTGGTCTGTGCCTCTGACTTACCTAGGACTGCATGCCAGTTGCTTAACCCTTGAGGCCCTGCTCCATGATCTCATCTCTAAAAATATGGGGAGCACCTCTCCTTCCTGCCTTCAACAGTATTGCAAGGATCGAAGGAGATAATGCATCTGGCAATGCCATAAAAATGAAACAACACATTTAGGACACAGAGGGTATTATAGTTGTTAATGTTGGTTATTAATGATTGCATTGGGAATGATGACATTTGTAAAAGTGCTGCTGGATATCACTTCAGAGTATGCAGAAATGAGCCAAGCTTGGTATCTATTAAAATCTAAGATGAGATGAAATATCAATATTTTACTGACAGTAAACAGTGAAAGTGACATAGAGATGGGGCGGACTAAAGCAGCAGGAAAAGTTGCTTGGGTTGCTGTGAATGTAACTTTGTAATCAAGGCCAAATGGTTGGACCAAGGGACAGATGGACCATAAGGAGTTTGAGGCTAAAAAAAGAAGGAAGGAAAGGGAGAATGTGAATCAGACAATTCTCAGGCACCTGAAGGACAAAATCTAGGCCTCTATAAGGAAGGCATGGAACTGTGAAGTGTGTTCCACTGTTATGTGTGTCTGTGTGTGGAGGGGGGGAATAATGAAAGATTGATTGGTTTCTCTTCAGCTCCTTTATCAAACAAGAACTTAACCTTCTAGGATCCTGCGTCCCTTTGAAATCTTAACAAAAGCCACAGACCATGCTAGGGGCAGAGGGGACCACCTACACAAGTCTATGTAATTCTGTGCCTGGAAGCTCAGGTATGGAAGGCTGGCTAGAAACACAGGACTAGTCTTTAAGGTCACAAAATAGTGTATATGCCTTCAGTGTTACAGTAGCAGGATTTTTGAGTTGCCCATTTTAATGAAAGAAATAATTTAAGATGCCCCATGGTTTGGCCAGTGACACTAATTATATTCAATACTAGCCTTATTAATAATTTATCAGAGGATAATTATATGAATGTACCAGAAGCCTACAAGCTTTGGAGCATGCCCACAATGAGCCCCTACCTTGGTCAAAATGAAAACTTTACCTTCTCATGCATAACCCTATATGTACTGACCCACCTTCAAACTCAAGCCCTAGAAAAACGTCACCTATTGCACTGTTGGGCTCTTCCTCACTCTCACTCCCAACCAAGGACCCAAGTGGGCAGATGATTACACAAACAACACACACCGCAGGAGTCCCTTTACTGCGATTTTCATCTCTAAGTTGTCTCTTTGCACTGGAAATGTTGCCTTTCCTTCTGTGAGTAAAATTAGGAGTATGTAAGTGTAAATGCAAAATGCTTTTAGCATGTGATAAAATAGGTTAAGGGATTATTCAACACAAATAACACAAAATCACTAAATCTTAGGATTGGCTAATCCTGGAGGGTCATATACTCTAACTGTCCAACATTAATATTAATATGGAGAGTAATGAACAGTGGTAGTGACATTAATACTAATATTTACCAGTAGCATCATTACTAATACAAGAAATCATATTTTCTTGAAAAAATGTCCTGGCATCTCTACATTTTATGCAGAATGGTTACTTCTTGCATATACATAAGGCACACATTTAGACAAAAAAAATGTGGGTGGGATTTAAGTTACTTTGGCCTTAAAAAAAAATAGTCACTATATCCCTGTACTCCTGAATGACCTTGAAGTACAGACAGGCAAGAGTCCCAGGTGATTTAGAATACATATGTGCATGCACACACACACACACACACACACACACACACACACACACACACCTCTTATTGTGATCTGGAAAGGTAGCCAAAAGTTGTTTATGTGCTAATATGGTCCATGAACCGCTGAAAAGAGTCTTTGTGAAAGCTCTGTTTGGTAGTGAAAAGGATGAAATGAGATTCACATTTTACATGTGACCTCGCACAGTGCAAAAGTCTCATCCTTCAAATGAGACTTGATAATCACTCGATGAAATGCTTGTCCACACCAAGGTGGACAGACACTCAGATTATTTTCCCAGAAACTTCCTGCTCACCACCACTGCAACTTCCTAACTCCCAAGGTCTTTGGAAGGCAGTTGTTGGCTCCTTCCCTCACCCCAGCAGGTCAGCAGACTCCCCTCCATGTTTGCATCCCTGGACTCTCTTTGAGGACACTGGGCTCCATACACTCCCCAGTGTGTGAAGACATCTTCCTCCAAGACTGGGGGCCACCACCAGGCCTTTTACTAACTCTGCTCTGCCCAAGCTTACATCAATGTGAGACATGCTATTTATTTTCTAGCTCATATTTTTTACTGTAGATGAAGCACTTGGTAATGACTTAAACATCACATTATTATCAAAATTCTCATGCAGAAGGCTGCCACAGTCTCCCTCCCTGTCACTTTATCAGAGATGGCAGAAAACTATGTCATTAGTATAAGATGTGCATGGATATGTTTAAACATATCTGGAGATTATTTCTAATGGAGAAGCATGATTTTCCATAAATGAATAATCTAAAACAAGGGGAGGGGGCCAGGTAGATAGCTCTGTGCCACAAGTGCCTGCCTGGCAAGTGCAATGTCATGAGTTTGAAACCCGGTCCCGCAAAATAAATAAATAAACAAATAAATAAATAAATAAATAAAACAAGGGGAAAATTTATAACAGTAGTTCAAAAAGAGAGATTTTGGTCACTTGTATTTTACCCGATGCTTTGTTATGCTACCCTCAGTGTTTTGCCCATGCGTTAGTGTTTCCAGGGCTGTCACTTGCTATGGTCTTACTTCTTTCTCACACCTTATGAGGCCTCCACTCTTTTTCATGTTAAGCATGAAATATCTCCAAGAGAAGCACCATGCTCACTGTTTATAATGATCAATTTCACAGCTTCCTTTGCAGTCAGTGGTGGTTATATGACCAAGTCTGGCCAGTGGAAGGCAAGTTAAAACCATGAGTGACACCTTCTGGTGTGTCCCATGGAAATCTCCTACATGTGATTCCTCCCACACACTAATGGGATGGTGCTCCATTCCCTCAAGAAAGCTTAGAAGCCACTCATGAAACACTGATTCTTAAAGTGAAGAAGTGAAGTAGAAACAAATATGCAAGTAAGCACACATACTCACTCCTCACTGGTGATCTGGAATCTCCTTGGACCTTTCTGTGAATGGGAAACAAATTGCCATATGTTGAGCCATTACATGGTTGAATCTCTTTGTTATCTGTTTACCCTAGCCAAACTAGCATACAAAAATGTACCATGGAGCAAGGTGTGGTGGTGCATGCCTATAATCCCAGCACTTGGCAGGAGGATCAGTGCAAGTTTGAGACCAGCCTGGGCTACAAAAGTGAGCTCAAGGCCAGCCTCAACTGCATAGGGAGACCCTGTCTCAAAAAGACAAAAAAAAAAATGTACCATGAAGTGGAATGCTGGTAGTCCCATGTACTAAAACTGTATACCAATGGCCTAATTAGATGGGAATGGAAGGGTAGCCCATACAGCGGGAGGAAAGACAGAGACAAATGGCAAAACATTCATTAAAGTGAAACCCTCATTAATTTGGAAGGCAGATCACATACATGCTGATCCAGTGACTCTGAAGGAGATATTTTGAAGCAATTGTCAGAGAAACCAGAAACCTAGCCTAACACATGTATGATTGTAAAGTAGGCTGAGGTCTTCAATTTGCAAGAGTGGACAAGTTCTATGAAAGCCCTAGTAATCCTAAGGACCACAGTACACCATTGCAGATGGTCAAGGAAGCAGGTCCCACAAGCTCCAGAGTAGTCTTCCAACACCGCTGGGAGGAGCCCATCACTGCTATGTGCCAGTGACTCCTGAATGTTTCTCTGCTGTTGTTTATCAAAGTGGAACATCCCGTGTAGTCTTCTACAGCTTCCTACTGTAGTTCCATTGTGTAGGGTGAAGTTTCACTCTACTCATGCAATACTCCTATGACAGAATAAGGTGGGTATATGTCTTAGACCATTTGGGCACCTGTCACAAAATACCATGAACCAGAGCATTCCTTTAAATGAATACTCATTTCTCACAGCTCTGTAGTCTGGGAAATTCAAGATCATAGTACTGGCAGACATGATGTCTGGTGGGGGCTCTCTTCCTGGATCACATTGTCTTCACATGGTGAAAGAGTGAGGTGGCTCTCAGGATCTCATGGACCAGGGCACTAATCCCATCTATGATCACTCTACCCTGAAGATCTAATCACCTATTAAAGTCTCCACCTAACAACAACTCTCTGGGGACCAGGTTTCAACATATGAACTTGAAGGCCAGCCAGATAGTTCAGCAGACTGAAGTACCTGCTTAGGCAGAGCACCGAGCGTGGGGTTCAATCTCTGACACCACAAGCTGTGCCAGCCCCACCCCAGGGTGTGCTGAGATGGCAATTGAGAGGGCATGGTGGCACACACCTGTAGTCCCAGCACTTGTGATGTTTTTCTTTCTTTCTCTTTCTTTCTTTCTTTCTTTCTTTCTTTTTTGTTATTTCTTATTTATCAGTGAAGAAACTGGGCAACTGGGCCCAGAGAAGTTATGAGCATGATTGTAATGTTGGCCATGTCATAGCCCTGTGCCATACACTACCAATCATAAGCCATAAGTCCAAAAATATTGTATGTTTTCAATAATTATTGGGAAATCCCATTAGGTGATGCTCTCTAGTAACACTAAAAGGACAGGTAGTCATTCTTTTGCCTTGTTTCCAAGTTTTGGATAATTTTCCATTGAAGCTTTTAATTAAATCCTTGTGGTTTGTTTCTAAAATAAGTAATATAGTTGCTGCAGGAGGAAATATTTATATGAAACCTACCCAAATATCTTTTCAGTTCAATGTCAGAGGGCTTAAAAATATCATTTTTAACTAGCAATATTGACATTATACACCAGAAGATTCTCTGGATTCAAACAATAATTCCATAAAACTCTCAATAATGACAACACAATGTACAAGTGGCTGGCTGACCAGAATTTGGACAAAATTCCTTGCATTGATTTGCTGCCAGAAGTCTTGGAATTGTAGTGTCAGAGGCAGGTTATGTCCAGAACCCCCAAGCCAATGACCAATTTCCAGAATTCATTCTCTGAATCAATCAATTTGGTGGGAGCAAACCTGACTCAAATTAAATTTCACCTCCGACTTGAGCTTGTGCCTGGGGAAATTATTGCTCTCTTCCTTTCTTATCTCTTCTCAATGGCTGCTTCGAGCATATGACCTAGTTGGAGGGAGCTATAAAGTTAGTGAGATTTTTTCCCAGTGCTTTGCCACTATTTATTTATTTATTTATTTATTTATTTATTTATTTATTTAGTGTAAAGATGTAAAGATACTGGCTCCTTTCCCATATTCCTGTGGCAGCTTTATTAAAGAAATTCAGATAAATAGTATATATTTGGGGTTCTGATTTTAATGTCATAATTACCCTTGGGCAAGAAACAGATTCTTTTAGCCAGGTAATTTATCCAAACAGTAATTAAAGTTGACATCCACCACATAATTAGAAATAGGTCCTAATATGAAAGGGCTGAAACCTGTTAGAGAGGTTTAATGGAAAGTTAAATTCACTGGGCCTATGATATTAAGCAGTAGTGAGAGGTTAATAGTGGGTGTGAAGCAGACGTGTACCTGTTTTGCAGAATATGTGCTGGGCTACAGGAAGCGCATGTCCTTCACAGGGTGCAGAAAGCTGTTATTAAGCAGGAAGTCCAACAGAATTTCATTTCCCTAAGTAATACTCTGGAGAGTTTTTACATGATGCTCCCTGCTAGAATTGAAAAGATAATAGTTCTCTTGCCTTATTTCCAAATTTTGAATAAGTTTTTATAAGAGCCTCTGATCAAGTCATTAGCTCTTATTTCTAAAATAAGGGATATAATTATCCTCAGAGGAAATCCTTGGTTATGATGAGAATTATCCTAACTGATAATTAACTAGTCTCCAAGGTTAGATTCCAAAGGAATAGACTCTTGAGCTGCAGAACCTGGCCCTGGTGGGTCCTGGCTGCCTTGACTTCATGCTCGCTACAAGCATTGGGCTTCAGTCTCCCTACAGGTTGAGATGGGGAGGCTTCTGTGTGGCACCAGTCTTAATTGCCCTCTTAGTGAGCCCCAGGGGTGGGGCCAGCATGACAGGTGGGAATCGAATCTCCAACTCCTGTGTCTGCCTGAGCAGGTACTTTAATCCACTGAGCTATTTGGCCAGCCCTTGAATGTCTGTTCTTGCATTGGGTCTTTGAATTTGGGAGCCTAACTTTTTAAAAATTCATTATATATTCTAGATAAATGTTCAGTGTCTAAAGAACAGTTGCATAATTTTTTTCTGAATTTGTGGGTTTTCTTTTTACTCTGATGGTAATTTGTTTTTTTTTTCACAATCTCAGACTAGTTTTTATTTGCTTTTCCATGATAGCCAAAGGAACTAAACAATTTTTGATGTAATTACTATTTGTACTTATTATTTTGTATTTATTTTAATGAGAAAGATAAAATAGCAATGAAACAGTTTCAAAATAGGTTAGTAGGACAATTACAATAATTAATACACTGCATATTGTTATTCAGAGGACAAAATTTGTTTTGAATTTAGTTTAGTGTACAGTGATGGACATGGGTCTAATTTTAGTTTTGGCATGCATAAAGCCAATTTTCCCAGCACAATTTATTGAAGACACTGTTTTTCTTCCAGTGAATATGTTTGTCCCCTCATCAAAGATAAGGTAGCTGCTGGGTGTCGTGGTGCACACCTGTAATCCTAGCACTTGGGAGGCTGAGGCAGGAGAATCAGTGCAAGTTCGAGACCAGCCTGGGCTACAAAACTGAGCTCAGAGTCAGTCTGAACTGCATAGTGAGACCCTGTCCCAAAAAAAAAAAGGAGATAAGGTAGCTCAATGTGTGTTTGTAGTTGTGTCTGCTTCTAATCTGTTCCATTTATCCTCAGGTCTTTTTTTTTTTTTCCAGTATCATGCTGATTTTATCACAGTAGCTTTGTAGTATAACTTCAAGTCAAGGACTGTGATGCTCCTGCATTTCCTTTATTACCTAGGATTGTCTTTGCTATTCCAGGTCTTTTCTGGTTCCAGGTGAATTTTAGGAATGTTTTCTCTAGATCTGTGAGGTATGCTAATGGTATTTTAATTGGGATTGCATTAAATCTGTATAAGAGTTTTGCAAGTATGACTATTTTCACAATGTTGGTTCTTCTAATGCAAGAGCCAGGAATATCTTTCCATTTTCTGAAGTGCTCTTCAACCTTTTTTCAGAGTGCTGTAATTTTCAGTGTATAGATATATTACTCCATCTGTTAGATCAATTCCTAATTAATTCATTTTTTATTCTATTGTGAAAGCTGTGGTTTTTCTCATTTTGGTGTCAGTGAGTCTGTTTGTATACGGGAATTCTATTGAGTTTTTGGTGTTTACTTTGTGTTCAGCTATGCTACAGAATTTGGTTATTAAATCTAGAAGTCTTTTGGTGGAGTTTTTAGGGTCTTCTATGTGGAGCATTATGTCATCTGCAAATAATGATCATTTCACTTCTTCCTTTCTTATCCTTATGCCTTTTATTTCTCCATTTTCTCAAACTGCCATGGCTATTATAGCCAAACTATATTGAATAGTAGTGATACAGTGGATGCTTATTCCTAATTTTAAAGTGAAGGTTTTCAGTTTTTCATTTCCAATGATGTTGGATATTGGCTTGCCATAGATGGTTTTTATCAGGTTGAGGTAAAGACTTTCTGTCTATTCCTATTCTTATCATGAACGACTGTTGGACTTTGCCAAAAGCATTGTCTGCATGTATTGAGGTGATCATATGATTCTTGTCTTTGATTCTGTTAACATGGTGTACTACATTTGATTTGCATATATCTAATCATCCCTGTGTTCCTGGTATGAATCTCTTCTGGTTATGGGCTATAATCTTCCTGATAATTTGTGAGTTCTTGCATGTATGTTCATTAGGAAGATTGGCCTGTAGCTTTCTTTTATGGTTGGATATTTCTCAGGTTTTGGTATCAGGGTAATGCTTACCTCCAGGAATGAGTTAGGGATAATTACTTCCCTCTCAATTTCATAAAAGTGTGAGGAGTATTAGCATTAAATTTTTTCTAAGTTTCTTATAGCATTTGGCTGTAAATCAGGACCTGGGCTTTTCTTTGTTGGTAAGTTTTTAATTATATTTCCAATTTCATTGACTGATAATGGGTTATTCAGAATTTTTATATTCTTGGTTTAGCTTTGATAATTCCTATGTGTCTAGAAATATGTCCATTTTTTCTGTATTTTTCGATCCTATGAGAGTAAAGAGTTTTGAAATAGACATTGATGAACTTGTGAATTTCTATATGATCTGTTGTGTTTTCCCTGTTTTTAATCCTTATATGAATTTGAGTTTTTTCTTCCCTTTTTTTTGATAAAGGTGTTTATCAGTTTATCAGCTTTTTAAGTCTTGTAAAGAATCAGCTCTTGGATTCATTAATTCTATATATTTGTTTTCTTAGTCTCCATTACGTTAATTTCTATTCTGGTCTTTATAATTTTGTCCTTTCTTTGAGCTTTGGCTTTGACGTGGTCTTTTTCTGGAAGCTTGAGGAGCAGAATTAAGTGCTCACTTGTGCTCCCTCTATTTTCCTGATGTGGGAATTCACCGTAATAAATTTCCCTGTGAGAATTGCTTTTGCTGCGTCCCACAAGTTCTGGTAAGTTGTATCTGCATTTCCATTTGATTTTGAATATTAATTTTTCTGTGACCCACTGGTTGTTCAAGAGGGTGTTATTTCATTTACATGTGTTTATTGAGTTCTGTAGGGTTTTTATCAACGATTCCTAATTTCATTGCACTTTGGTCAGATAATATGCGTGGGATAATTTTAATTCCTTTGCATTTTCTTAAGCACATTCCATGGACTAGTATATACTGTATTTTAGAGATCATCTCAAGTACAGCTGACAAGAATATGTATTTTGATGTCATTAGGTAGAATACTCTGTAAAAGTCTACTAATTCCATTTACTCTCAAGTTTGATTCCATTCTATTATTTCTTTGATGATTTTTTTCTAGTTCATCTCTTTGTGACAGTGGAGTGTTAAGGTTCCCCCTTTACAATTGTGTTATTATTTGATTTTTTTCATGTCTATTAATATTTGTCATATAGTTGGGTACTCCCATATTTGGTGCATATATATTTATGATGATTGTCTCTTTCTCTTGTAGTTTTCTCCTAGCAAGCATGTAATGACCTTCTTTATCTCTTTTGATCATTGGTTTGAAGTTTACATTAATAGCTCTCCTGCTTTCTTCTGGATTTCTGTGGAATGGAGTATTGTTTTCCATCCTGTGAGTTTCAGTCTATGAATTTCCTTTTCTGTTAAATGTTTTTCTTGCATGCAGCATATTGTTGAATTGGGTTTCTTGATTGACTCTGCTAGTCTATTTCATTTGATTGGTAAGTTGAGGCCATTTACACTAAAGGTTATAAATGATGTGTATTGGTTTATCTTGATTGGTTATATATGATATATTCCTGCTGTTATTTCTCTAGTTTTCTCCTCTGTTTGATTACTTTCCCTGTTTTGTGGCTCTTTCTATCATTGTTCTTGAAATTGTGATTATTATTGTCTCTTTGTAGAACATTTGTCAGTACTCTTTGTAGAGTTGATTTGGTGGTCATGAATTTCTTCAGTTGTTCTTTGTCATGGAAGTATCTTTGTTCTCACTAATTTTAAAGATAGTTTTCAGGGCACATCAATCTCAGTTGTAAGTTGTTTTCTTTGGTGACTTGAACTGTTTCACTCCAAGTTCTTTTTGACTTAATGGCCTGTATTGGCATAGCTTGTGATTCTAATGATTTTTCCATTATAGAAGATTTATTCCTTTCAGTAACAGCTTTTAATATTCTTGTGCTGAATTTTTAGGACCTCGATTATTGTATGTCTGAGTGTAGATTTAATTTTGTTACTGCTAATTGAAGTTTTATATGCCTTAGTCAGATTGGGAAATTACCTGCTTTTTCTTCTGTAAATAGTCTTTTTATGACATTTGTGCTGACTTCTGCCTTTTTGTTGACACCTGTCAATATTATACTGCCTCTGTTTGCACTATCTTACAACTGTTGAACTATTACTTCCTGGTTCCTTGTTATCTTTAAGAGATCTTTTCTTTCATGATTGCTAGCTACAATCCTGTCTTCAAAGTCTGAAAGTCTATCTTCAGTTTCACTCAAGTGGTTCTGCCCTGTATCAATTGAATTTTTACTTGTCTGATGTGTTTCATGCATTCTAATTCTTTCCTATATTGCTCACTCAGGATTTCCATCATTTTTCTGTTTTTCTATTTTTAAATCTATGTCTTCTTTAGACATGTTATGGAATTCTTGGTTGTCATTTTTTTTACTTGAGAGATTATTTCTGAACTATTTCTTCTATAACTTAATGGAGTCATTTATTTTAGTTGCTATCATTTCAGAAATTTCAGGTGTATGACTTCCAATTTCTTCTATGTTTATATCTCCTGGACTTGTTCTATGTGGGCTGGAGGTCTGAGATTGCCTCTTGCTCCTTTATTTGACATTTTCTATTTCAAAACAAAAATTATTTTGTTTTCCGTGATGATTCTTTTGTGTGCTAGTAACTGGTAATTATGTCACTAGCATCAAGGCCTCACTGGGAAAAATTCTGCACTTCAGTGATATTTTTTGTGTGCCTGTCCCATGTTCCTACCTTCCCAATTAGAGAGTGAGCTGTTGGTTGCTGTTTGGCTCAGTCCCTAATCTTTTGGTGTAGGGCTATAGCAAGGTTACTATCCCAGAACTTCCCAATATTGTTACATAGAATTACAACAGATGTGACATCCTAGCTACAGTAGTACAATTACCAATGAGTAAAATTTAGAAACTGAGAAACTTTGGTAAATATTGATTTTATACTTTAGACCATAGGAGCAAAGTCCATAATTATGTAATGGAACTGATCATAAATTAGGAGTTTGCATGCAAAGTGCTTCTTTTATTAAAGTTTATTTATCTTGGTTTCCTCTGGATAAGCTGTTTGCCATGTTCCAGGTGTTTCCCTTGCTGGCTGCCCTTCCCAATGTAGGGATATGGGCCAGGCACCAGAGTTCCTCCAGACCAAGGGCTCTCTCAATGGCAGAGGAGTGGTAGGTGGGGTTTCTACACACACACACACACACACACACACACACACACACACACACACCTCTCACTGAGTCTCACTGAAACTCCCTCAGTGGCAGAGGTTGTGGGCCTATGTGCCTTAATTCTGAGTCTGAATCTCACCTTTCACATTTGACCACATCTCTCTCTGCATTAAGATAAAAACACAAGCCCTTCACCATGGTCTCAGCTCCTGCTGTTCCTTCTCCCTCAAATGCCATTCCCTCTGAACTTCTCTGGGCCAACTCCTACTCTGTCTTAGCTTGAACCCATTGTCTCATATAGAACTTCTCCCACTAGCTCCACTCCCGGCGTAAAGGCAGTTCTCCTCTCATTTGGTCTCAGAATATCCTGTTCTCTGAAACTAGAACAAACACTCCTTTGTCTAAATAAATATGTATCTGTGTGTTTGCTTGCTATTTCAAGAGGCCACTTGGATGGGGACACTTTCATAGCGCTGGCCCTGTGTTCCAATTCCTCTCAGTAATCTGCACCAACCACTTTGCCCACCTCATGGCAGAGGCCTTATACACCCACAGTAGATGACTCAGCTTTCCTTCCCTGTCACCTCCCCAAGTTGAAATCTTTCTTCTGGAACATGATAGATCCTCCGACAGTAAGGAACCTCTATCCCAAGGAGTCTGGTTCCTGATTGAGAATCTATGGGATCTCATATGCCATCTACATGCCAATGCGAAGCTTTCCCTGGCCACCTTAAGGACAGCTATGCTCCCACCACAGACCTGGCGTATAGCCAGGAACTGTGTCTCTTCCAAAGCCGTAGTCAAAACTCATCCTGCTTCTAGGCAGCCAGTCATGCTTTCATCACGTTTGGGTTCCCAGCACTCTCCTTCTCTTCTGCTCTTACCTGAGGCAGTGCCGAGTGTTCAGGTGTCTCTGCCCAGGACACTCTAAGCTGGGAGGAGGGAACCCTGAGCACAGTGCCACCACAGTGGTGCCCAGGAATGCCCTACGCCTTTCGCTGTCGCCCTCCCACAACCTAGGGAGGAGCCTGTGTTCGGGTCCCTCTCATGGAGCTGGCCCACAGCAGCTGCTGCACTGATGTGCCTGACCCTTGACTGTCACTAATCTATGGGAGTGGGTGCCTCCTCTGGTTTTAGCCTCAGCTCTACACGATGCAGAAGTGAGGAGGGGCTTACTTCTGTCATTGCATGTTTGGTGCTGTAATGGGCCAGCCTCACACCCAGCAGCCCTGCCTGCTCTCTAGCAGCTCTGCTGAACCCCTCACCTGCCTGAGGGCCATCTTTCTGCCTTCAAGGAATCACAACCCAGCCTTTGTCACCACTGATACTGACTCTAGGGTCCACTTGCAATGCCTGCCGCTCACCAGGTGCCCTCTGCCACAGGGCATTTCCTCAGTGCACTTCCTGCCACCCTTCCCCACCATCTGTTGGTCTCAGTTCACATGTCAGCCTGAAGGGAGCCCTCTTGGCTTGGGCAGGCTGGGCCAGTCTTTCCTTTTCTGCTCCCATGGACCCATGTTCCTTCTTTCATAAAGCTTAACTCACCTGATTACAGGCTCACCATGACAAAGCCCCACTTCTATTTTTTACTGAGCCTCTCTGGAAGGTAGGAAAGAGATTTTGAATACACTTAGATACCTAGTGCCTGGCACAGTCCCTATCTCTCAAGAGCATGACTATTCCTAGTAAACCTTTGTTGAATAAATATGTTAATAATATTGTTTTTTCTTATTTCAAGGCATAGTTCCAAGCAATTATTTTCAACCATGGATTGCAGTTCACATAAGAGATGGAGATGACCCATCCACAGCACAGACTGCTTCTGACAGTCCAGGCACAGTGCTCAGGACACAATGAGTCGGCACTGACCAGGAAGAGCGCACAGGAGCCACCACATCTCCACCGAGTGTCCGTGATTCGTAGGAAGGGCATGGTGGGAAGGCTCAGGAAACATGAGACAGCCATAGCTGAATCCATACAAAGGGACAGGTAAAAACTCACTCCAAGGGGATTTGGGGATGATGTCTCGTAAGATAGCTCCTTGAATTCATCAACGGAACTGACTACTTGTGCAAAGTCCACATCAAGCTGGCCCAGATGCCTGAAAATATTCTCCCCAGGTCCCCATCCCCAGGTTCAAGGTATTGCCTTTCCCTTCTTAGCCACTGGGGGGGGTGGTGCCAAGTTTTTCCTCTGTTCATGAGCCAGCAACATGGCTGTCACTTGCTAATATCTCCCCTCTGGTGTTCAATTTGGTCATTTTTGTAACAGAGGAGATGGGTCAGGGCCAAGTTCTTCTCTGGCTCTGGCTCTAAAAGAGCTGGTAATCAATGTGCCTGGAATGGTTAGAATCAGATTAAGAGAGCAAGTGTGTGTGTGTGTGTGTGTGTGTGTGTGTGTGTGTGTGTATTTGCCTTTGGGTTTGTTTATTTTTTTAAGAATCTGGGAAAGTCACCAAGAATTCCACTAAAAACTTTTTTTAAAAAGGGAACCTCAAACCTAGTTCTCACAGCACAGGAAAATGACCCTAAAGGTCACTTTTTCTCCCACCTCTCTTCAGATTTTGTCATCAGATGAATAAAAAGGCCACTTTCTTGTCTGTTGTCATGTTTGTGTGAATTCCACCTGAGGACTTCATTCTATCTTTCTTTGCTTCTGTGATGTAATGAAAACAACCTTTGCCTTTCTCTCATGCCCTGGAATCACCAGCTTACTCCTGACAAATATAAAGTAGGTGTATGTGCACACAGATTTTGCAGCCTTAACCAGGAGGCAGGACGTACCCTGCCCTGCTGGGGCTGGAAAAAAGAACTGCCAGGCTGAAAGCACTCCACATTTCAGGATGATTGACTCTGCGATGGCAGGACCATGGATGCAGAGTGCAGGCAAAACATATGTCGGGGCAGGGTTTAACCAGCCTGAGGAAGGAAAGGGTGTCCAGTACCAGGCTAAGTCTCAGGAGAAAGAGAGGAGCCTGAGGTGGGGCCCCCCAGTGGAGAGGTCCCCAAGGCCATGCCAGGAGAGAAGCTGGTGCCTGGACACCACCACAAATGTCAATAGTATGGTCCAAAATAAGCTTCTGTTCAGCATCTGTCAAGTGGCTGTTTCAGGCTATAGGACAGAGAGCCCATTATGCCCCAGTGGGAGGACAGAGCTGCTTTGAGGAGGTATTGGGCCCTCTGAGGGCTAAATTAAGGGAACTGGTCTGTCACCTGTGTGTGTGCTAACCCAACAGCTTGCAGTCAAGTGTCTGCCCTGACGGCTCTCTATTGTGACCAGCAGGGCACAGATCTGATGACAGCTTCTCTGGGAGTGTCAGGTGGGCATTGGTCAGATCCTGCCTTCCTATAACCTTTTTTTCTCAAAGTTGGAAGGATTAGGGCAAAAAGGTCCCATGTTCATGGGTTGAAAGAATTAATTTTGTTAAAATTAACACTCTGCCTTAAGCAACATACTTGAGCTACCCATGGAGGAGGTTCCAGGGCCACCATGTATTAACTTAAACCCCAGTTCTTGTGGGTGCTCAAGTCTCTTATAGGGAATAGAGAAACATTCGAATGCAAGCAGTGCACACCCCTCATACTCCAGATCTTCTCTAGTTTACTCCACGCCTAGTACAATGGCATTGCTGTGTAAATAGGCTCTTTCCTGTGTTACTTAGTAGAAATAATGGCAAGAAAAAAGTCTGTACATATTCAGTAGAGACACAACCCACCGCAACATTTTAAGTTACGGTTTGGTTTAATCACAGATATGAAATCCGGTGGATATAAAAAGTTGAGTGTACAGGTTTGATGCAGCCCTTATCAAAAGTAAGACATGAAAAAAATCCTAAAATTTATTAAGAACCACAGAAGATTCCAAAAACAGCCCAAGCAGTCTTCAAAAGGAACAAAGCTGTACTCATCTCACTTCCTAATTTTAACATTATTACAAAGCTACAGTACTCAAAATAGTATGTCATTGGCATTAAAAATAACTACATTGGTCAGCTTGGTCCCTGGAACAACATAGCTGACATATACAACTTAAAGAGAAAGGTTTATTTTGGCTGGGGGTTTCAGATGTCTCAGTCCATGATCAACTAGGTTCAAGGAAGAAACCTCACAGAGAAAAGCAAGCTCCTTGCTGAAGTTAGAGTCCTTGTAACCCAGTTACTTGGCCAAATATCCCACCTCTGAGCACGAGTCTTTGGGGGACATTTTAGATCAAACAATATTACAGACACAGACCAAAGGAATTATATAGAGATCACAGAAAGCAAATATATATATATATATATATATATATATATATATATATACACACACACAATTGTTACTTAAAAAGCAATCTGTTTAATAAATGGTGCTAGAAATACTTTATAGCCACATAAAAAAGAATTTCTATCTCACACCACTCACAAAAATGAACTCAAAATTAATTGAAGACTTAGATAGAAGACCTAAAACTCTAAAATTCTTATAAGAAAAAATGGGAGGGTTGGCCAAATAGCTCAGCATATTAAAGCACCTGCAAGCGGGAGCAGGGGCCCAGGGTCTGATCCCACGGCCTGCTGTACCAGCTGCTCCCCCAGAGCATGCTGAAACAGCAACTGAGACTAGGCGTGGTGGCACACACCTGTAATTGCATCTCTTGGGAGGCTGTAAACAGGCAGATCACTTTGAGTCCGATCTAGTAGTAAGACCCTGAACATCCCATAGACCCTTCCCTAAAATAAAAAAGAAAAAGAGAAAGAAAGAGAGAAAGAAAGAAAGAAAGAGAGAAAGAAAGAAAACAGAGGAAAAGCTCTCTGAAACTGGCCTAAAACAATGTTTTTTTATATGACCCCAAAGTAAAGGCAATGAAAGCAAAAGGGGAAAAGGCACTGCATCTGATTGAAAAACCTCTGCATAACAAAGGAAAACACAACAATGGAAAGGCAAGCTGAGCAGTGAGAGAAAATATTTGCAAACCAGATAACTTGATGGGGTTAATATCCAATAAAAAAAAACTCACAATTCAACAACAATAAGTCTTAAGGAAGCAAAGGGGCAAGGGTTTGAACTCTGGCTCTACATTCCACACTGGCCCCCTCTCAGGGACGCTGAGCCAGCGGTGGAGTCCAGACATAGTGATGTGCACCTGTAATCCAGCTCTTGGGAGGCAGGAAACAGGAGGATCACTATGAGTCAGAGCTGCCTAGTGAGACCCTGAGCACACACAAAAGAAAGGAAGAAAGAGAAAGAAAGAAAGAGAAGAGAAAAGAAGAAAAAATGTTGATTTTAAACACTGTCAAAGGGCTTGAATAGAAACATCTACAAAAATGACACAGCAATAGCCAAGAAGTAAATGATAAAGTTCTCCACAATGCTGACCATTAAGGCAACATCAACATGGCTTCTGCCAAAAAGGTAAGAAGTAAATGTTGACAAGGGTATAGAGAAAAGAGACTGCTTCATACTGTTGGTGAATATGTAAATTATTACTGTCATTATGGGAAATAGTTTAGAGGTTTCTCAAAACAATTAAAACATGGAACAAGCATGTGATCCAGTAATGCCCCTTCTGGGTTGATAGCTAAAAGGCTGAGATCACGTCATGAAGAGCTATCTGCACTCCCAAGCTCTCGGAGCGGCATCACTCACAGTGGACAATACTGAGAACAATGTGTCTGTCAGCAGACTCAAGGGTAATGAAAACATTCATATATGTATATCATACACACACACACACACAAACACACACACACACACACACACACACACACACACACACACACACACACACCACAGAGAAATCTTTTTCTTCCTAGGTTTTATTTAATGCAATCTGAGTAAAAGATACCAACAACATTCCTCAAGAAAGAAATCCTAGCCGGGCGTGGTGGCTCACGCCTGTAATCCCAGCACTCGGGAGGCTGAGGCAGGAGGATTGGTGCGAGTTCGAGACCAGCCTGGGCTACAAAAGTGAGCTCAAGGCCAG
>PVJA010026217.1:0-29913 GCA_004027025.1 Myocastor coypus | reverse complement strand
TGTATTTCTTTTTTTACTTCAGATGTTATCTCTGATCTCAGTTGCTCTATAAGTTTCTGCACTTGTGTGTCTGCCTCAGATGCTACCAATTCAGAGGTTTCATCTGTATGGTTCCTATTTTCTTCCATGATAGTGTCTTCTGTATTTGGTTTGGGTGGGCACGGGTCCTGAGATTGCATCCTACTCCTTGTTGTTATCATTTTGTGTGGAAGTGGCCTCTGCACTTTGGTGGCGTTATGCTGTGCCTATGGGCGTTTGGTCTGGAGACTCCAAGCTGGTTCCTCTACAGAGGTTCCTGACTCTGTGCTGGAGCTCTGGCTGCTAGCTTCTGTGAATCCCGGGGGGATGTGGTCTGTAGGTGGAGGTGGAGCTTTGGGATTGAGTAGTCCTGGTAGGCTCGTGGACCAGATCGGTTGCCAGACAAGACGTTTGATGGGTTTGGTTCTGGAGCTTGGGCTGGAGGTTAAAAAAAAAAGGGGAGGGGGAGGGGAAGGCGGGCCAAGGATCCTAGCCCAGCCCGCGCTCAGGCTGTGCTACCAGCTGGTACTAGGTGGGACTGGAACAGGAAGTTAGTCGCAGGAGCGCAGAGGTGGGGCAGAGGGGCGCAGGCAGCTTACCCGCGGCCGACGCGCGAGCTGTGCTACTGGCTGGGACTCGGTGGGAGTGGAACCAATACCATATCTTTTAAATTCATTCTTCAAGTAAAGGGCATGTTGGTTGTTTCCAAGATTTGACTATCACAAATTGTGCTGTTATGAACATGGGCACACATATATCACTCTGATATGATGTTTTCAGTTCTTTTGGGAAAATTCCCAGAAAGGAGATAGTTGAATTGAATGAGATTTCCAGTCCTAATTTTTTAAGGAGTCTCTACTGATTTCCATAGTGGTTGTACCAGTCTGCATTCCCACCAGCAGTGAAGAAAGGTTCCTTTTCCCCACAGCCTCTCCAACATTCATTGTGGGTTAATTTCTTTAAGATAGCCATTCTTTCTGGAGTAAGATGATATCAAAATGTTTTAATTTGCATTTCTCACTCAGTGATGTGGAGCATGGTTGAATGGAAAGAAGCATAAAATTTAGGATTAAACAACAAAGAGAGAAGAGAGAAAAGTTAAGTAATGTAGGGGTAAAACGTTATATGTACATATACAAGTTGATTATGGCCCTAGTCCTAAAAATTTCCAACAGGCTAACAGGAGTTAATGGGTAGAACTCTTACCCTGACTAACTCTCTATGTTGATATCTGTGAGCTAAGCAACTATATTGAACATATCACTGTGTAATAGTAAAACTATGTTTGAAATACCTGTCATTTAGTCTTCTAAATGTGTACTGTGTCCAATGTCATATTGTTATGGTTCATGTCTAGTTGTCCCCGCTAAAGCCTCATGCAATCATTATGCCGAGACTTCTAAAGTTTGAGGTTTGCCTCATGATCCCTGGAATTATGTGTTTTAGTAGTGATGGAATTATGGGTCTGAGTACTTCTGGGATTATGGGCGTAGCCTAAGGAGGATAGGCTGAGGTAGAGAGCCTGAAGGTAATATAAAGACAGACAGAGAGACAGAGTCCATTTTGCTCTCTGCTTCCCGGGTTGGTCGGTTGCCTCTGTCACCATATTGTTGCTGTTCTGATGCCATGAACTGCTGCTCTCTGCCATGTGCCTCTCTGCCTTGGAGCCAGCCGAGTATGGGCTGAAAACTCCAGTAACTTTGAGCTAAATAAATCTTTCCTTCCTTCATTTTGAGTATTGTGTATTTGTCCCAGAAATAATAAAAGAGTAACTAAGATAGAATTTGATACCAGGATAAGGTTATTGTTGCAGCTATACCTGACAATGTGGATTACAACCTTTTGGGACTGGCTTATGGGAAGAGATAGGAAAGGTTCAGGGATGTCAGCTACAAGTGAAGCACTAGGGCAGCTTCGGATGTTCTGTTTGGGAGCTTCTGGTCAAAACTCAGAGCAGAACACTGATAGGAAGCCTGGCAATAAAGACCAGGCTAAGGAGGTTTCTTCTGGGAAAAAGGACAGCATTGGTCATTAGACTTCAAATCATTTGTGCTATGGATTGGCTGAAAGTCTGTCAGAACTTTGCTCATGACCCGAGACTTTGCCTAAGACTGAGATTAAGCACAACGGACTGATTAATCTTTCAAGAGATATTTCAAAGCAGCAAACTACTGGGGCAGTGGTAGGGTTGTTATTGGCAGCTTTTAGCCAGATTTATGTTGAAAATCGAGAGCAAAGAGTCAAGAAGGATGATTTACAATGTGAGTTTGGCCAGAAAAGAAACATCAGGAACACAGTGGACTGCAAAGAAGGAGCTGAAAGGATGGATCTTCACTGTTAGGAAGGAACCAGAGAATCAAAAAGATTTTTAGGTTCTGGAGTGAAGGAAGCTTTCACCCAGAGAATCACAATATCACAGGAAATACATGAGTTTTAATTAATGTTTGGGCAAAGGAAGAATGTATTTTCTTTTTTTTTTTTTTTGTCTTTCTTTGAAGCTATGTTTTTTAAAAATTTGTTTATACAAAACATCCTAAAATTTGCATCCTCTTTAACAAAATTTAGTTCCAGGCAGAGGAAATAGAAACCAAACATCCTTGACACTTAAGAAAGGGGGTGCAAGTAATTATCCTTTGATGTTACTAAAAATAAAGCTAATGCTGAGCGCTTCGGTTCATTGTATTAGCACAAGTGTTTTGCTCATTCATTAGTGTCTTGCCTAATCATGATTTTCTTTTCATTTTTCTTTTTTCTTTCCATTTATGTATTTGGTATAAGACCTTACTACACAGCTCAGCCTTGTAATGACCCTCCTGATTTCAGCCTCCCCAGCACAGGGACTCATTCTCTAATATGGCCTGTTTTAGGTATGTGCTGCCATGCCAGGAATCATTCATCAGCTCTGTGTGTCCCCAGGGCAGGGTCAGTGTGGCATGTGGGACTGGGGACAGAACCCTGGTCTCTGTACTTGGCAAAGCAAGTGCTTAATCCACTGAGCTATTTGCCGGTCCTTTAATTGTGATTTCCGGACAATCGTGATTAAAAAAAAAATAGCTTGTACTGTAAGTTTTCAAAAAGTATAATGCTCAGGTGTGATGTACATTTTAAAATTTATCAACTATTAGATAAAATTATACCTAACATTTTACATCTTCTTAGGTACTGACTAAAATTTTTGATAATTAAAAATAATTTAATATAGCTTCATGAATTTTGTACCTCAATTTTGGACTGCAGTTGTATGAATTTTTATATCTGAGTATTTAAATAAATTATCACATAGTGAGTATTTTCTTTGAAATATGTTAGCATAAAGCATATACTTACAACTTGTAATATTTTATTGAATAGGCATAAAATAATGTATTTAATCATGTGCAGTATTTAATTCACCCTTGGGTGCATTGAGTTGCTCTCATTTTTCACTCTTATAAATAAAGCCACAATAACCAAAAAAAAAAAAAAAGATGGCCTGAGGGCATCACAAGAGGAGGCAGCCCCAGAATTGCAAAGGACAGAGGCTTTGAGAAGAACGCTGCAGAGATACAAGTACCAAAATGGCAGCAGTGGCCAAACCAGGTTCGAAAATGGCGCCGACATGGAGAATTTCTTTTCCAAAATCAAGGTCAGAGTGTTTTTCAATCCAGGCACTCCACACCTACAACCAAGAGAGAGAGAAGGAAGCCTGGCTACTGCTCCAGCTGGCAGCAGACCTTGACATCATCCACGTGACAGTGGTTTTAGGTACATTCAGAATGCAAGAGTTGTTAGGTTAAGAAGACTTCCCCTCGATTTCAGAAGAAGTACTGGGAGGCCAGGCAGTGTGCCCCTGAGAGGACAGTGTGTGAAGCAAAGAGTGAGAAGCCTATTCAGTGGAAACCCCAGCAGTTTGGAAAAGTCAGGAACGTGGATCATGCAAAGAGGGAGCAAAGCCGGCCTAACAGAGAAGCCATGGAAACTACCACCAAGAGTGCCTTCGGGACGGAGTTGCATGGAGCCCACAACTCAATGCAGATTGTTTTGGATGTTCCAGTTGAAACTATGGAATTTAATGTTTGCCCTGCTGGATTTTGGACATGTGTTGCTCCCAGTGTTTTTTATTACATTGTTGTTTGCAACTTTTGGAATCGTAATGTTTATCTTATGTTTCTGAATGTTGGATATATTTAACTTTTCTATTGTACGGAGGATCACAGTTGAGAGTTTGCCTTGCCTCTTGGAGGAGACTTGGGATTTGAACTTTTTAGTAATGCTAAAACTGTCGGGACTTTGGCAACTCTTCAAGATGGACTAAAATGTCTTTTGCACAAAGGGATGTGCATGAGACTTTGGGGGCTCACGGGCAGAATGTTATGGTTTATGTCTAGTTGTCCCCCACAAAGCCTCATGCAATCATGAGGCAGGGACTTCTAGAGTTTGAGGCTTGCCTCATGATCCCTGGAATTATGTGTTTTAGTACTGATGGGATTATGGGTCTGAATACTTCTGGGACTATGGGTGTAGCCTAAGGAGGATAAGCTGAGGCAGACAGCCTAAATGCATTATAGAGACAGAGAGACAAACTCATTGTTGCTCTCTGCTCCCCTGGTTGGTCGGCTGCCTCTGTCACCATATTGTTGTTGTTCTGATGCTATGAACTGCTGCTCTCTGCCATGTTCGTCTCTGCCTTGGAGCCAGCCGAGTATGGGCTGAAACCTCCAGTAACTGTGAGCTAAGTAAACCTTTTCTTCCTCTCTGTGGGCTGGGCAGTAGCTCAGCAGCATAAGCTTCTGCCTGGCAAGTACAAGGTTCAGAGCTTGATTCCCAGTACTGCAAAGAGAGAGAGAGGGAGAGAGAGAGAGAGAGAGAGAGAGAGAGAGAGAGAGAGAGAGAGAGAGAGAGAGAGAGAGAATTATTAATATACTCTCTTTAAATAAATTTCTTAAAGATAATAAAAGAAAATGAGAATCAAAAACAAAAATTTAAGATTTCTTGAATGAATGTAGTGATATTTAATCACATGTCCCATCTTGCATAACTATGTCTATTAATTTGAGCAACAAATTTGATGATAAATATAGATAATATATCAATCACTGTTAATCAGCTATTCTTATTTTGAAAATCTGTAACATATGTATTGTTACATGTTAACCTGTTTCTGTCTGTGCCTTTGTTGTGTTGTTCTTGTTTTCACTCTTTAAAATAAAATTATAATAATAATAAAAGAACAAAAAAAATTAAACACTGGCTTCAGACCAGATATGCCCTAGAAGGTAGGGGACCAGGTGGCTCCTGCAGGACAGAGAAAGTGGGCAGTGATTCCTGCCCATGTCACCTGGTGGATACTATGAGAGGAAGGACCTTGGCAGCTAAGTGTAAGCCGGCCTTGGGTCAGTGCAGCAGCGCCTCCTCAAGCACTTGCTTTAAGCAGAACTCCCAGAGATTTAATGTATCCTTAACTCTGCATGTCTGAGTATTTCTCAAAGTTTCTCATTTTCTTACCTTCAAAACTCTCAACTGTTCTGATTCTTTTGTTTCTACCCCTCTACACTCCTATCTGACCCCAATAGATGATTAACTTTTACAAACGAATACACTATGAATAAGAGTGTAAAGCCTGGCATGTACACACACACACACACACACACACACACACACACACACACACGCACACACACAGAGTTTTTCCCTGATCTCCAGCCAGAGGAAGGATGATATAGCCAAATCAATTTTTTACCATGTTTCCCAGAATTTTGGAATTGTTTAATGGAAAATGAATGTTAATAATGTGGAGGCAGTTAAAGCAGAATCTCCTTGACTTTAGTAAGAGTAAGATTTCAATAACAAGAGATAAAACGACCAGTTAATCTGCATACTATACAGACCACATCAGAAAAGCTGTTCTACAGGGAGAGGGGCTACCAGACCCAGCACTGCAGCCTTTCTCTGGTTTTGCTCTGGTGGGGTTGGGTTGGAGGGCAATTGACAGTGGAGAAAGACAGAGTACAAGCAGCTCAGCTATGAGCCAGCTCACGTTTCCCTTCACACATAGAGCACCAAAACAGATTCTTACAAATTACAAGGTCCAGATAGGAAAGCCTTACTAGGGAATTGTATATAGGGCTGAGTCTACAAAGCTTATTGTCCCTGGTATCAAATCTTGCCTTAGAAAGTTCTTTATTCTGAAGTGAACTAGAGAATTACAGATGACTCATCCAGCCTAACAAACTGGAAAATATGAGTAGTTATCTTCAAAGTAAACAGAATGGCCAAGCATGGTGGTACACACCTGTGATCCTAGCACTAAGGAGTCTAAGGCAGGAAGATTAGTTTGAGTTGAGACCAGCCCAGGCAACAAAAGTGAGCTCAAGGCCAGCCTGATCTGCACAGTGAGACCCTGTCTCAAAAAGACACACACACACACACACACACACACACACACACAAAAAAAAAAAAAAAAAAAAAAAAAAAAAAAAAAAAAAAAAAAAAAAAAAAAAAAAAAAAAAAAAAAAAAAAAAAAAAAAAAAAAAAAAAAAAAAAAAAAAAAAAAAAAAAAAAAAAAAAAAAAAAAAAAAAAAAAAGCAAAATAGGTGAAAAGACAAAAGAGGTAAGTTCCTGTTAATTCATTTCAGAGACTGGGAGAAGCAGATGGAAGGCCCAGAATCTCAGCGAACCCTGTTCTCTTGGTAGCTGAGTGTACTCTAGCCTTGAGACCAAGAAGCAGAAAGATCAGAATGGGATTTCTCATCACACTCAATTCAGCATTAATGGCATAAAATCCCATTACTGCACTCCAGGGGTTCATTTCAAAACAGACAATGGCTTCTGAATCAGCCTTCCATGCATAATCATCTGGCAATGGAGAAATTACACAATCAAAAAACTTAGCAAAAGACCATGAAAGGCAGCTATGCAGAGTCACACCCATTCCATGTTTAGCATGGAGGAGTAAGGAGGGGAATCACTTTGAGACCAGCAAAATTTGATTTTTTTTGCCTCATAACCATAGCTAAATTCATACGATCAAACCAGAAAGATTTGCTAAATTACTTTGGAAGAGAAAGAGGAAGGAATTTTAATAATTTTATTAATAGTGAAAATTATCTTTTCTTCTTAAGATACTCCTATGTAACCTAGCAACTTTTACAAAAGAACATTCTCAAGATTGTCCTCTGTTATTGTTAACGCTCAAGTCCTGGAAGGGTGTCCCCCAGCCTGATGTTCAGTCTGTAAGTCCTAGGTGAGGAGCAGACTCCATACATCCCAAGACTAGGTCCTACACTACCCACTGCCTTGAGAGTCCAATATGAGACTCAGACAATAAAATTCTGCTTTCTGGCTCCAGTGTCTTTAGCTTTATTTTGCCACGGGCTTCCTTTGAAGTATGAGGAGGCATGGCATTGTGTGGTCTTCACTATGCTCAATTCCAACTACTTGGGATGTGGCAGTGAGACTCTCCTCAAACCAATAGCCAACAGACACAAGCACAGGAGCAGACGACTGTGCTGTATGCTAAGCAGTTGCTGAGAGCAAAGTATAGGCAAACAGAATACCTGAGCTGTGCACAACGCCTGCACAAAATCACCTGCCACACTATAGAAGCTTTGCTCTTCATTTCCTCAAAAGCCAGTTTGAGAATACTTACCGGTGCACTTTCCCCATTCTGCTTGAATACAAGCCCTAGTAAGGTCTTCAAAAGGAATTAGTTGCCTCTGTGATCTCTAATTCAACTGGAGCAAAAGAGCCGTGGGTTGATTGGTAACATGAATGACAAAGCAAGCAATAAATTTATTTATTCACTGTGTCTGTACTGGAAAGCAGTAAAACTAGCCCTAAGCAACAATTGATGGAAAAATACCTGTTTCATGTTATGCCTAAGGCATTTGATATTCAGAACAATAGTGATGTTAAGCTTAAGTGCTTAAGTTATATAGAATAATATCATTAAGCTTCTCTTCTGGATGATTAATAACTTAAGTTGGCAGTCCGAACAATTAGAGAAAAAGAAGCGATACAAGTTAGCCAATATTTTGGCTCTAGACTTTCAAAGTCAGTGAGAACACAGGACATAGAAGACCCTGTACTACAACAACATACAACTCAATGGAGTCCCAAATTTCCTGTTCAAGGAGATTATGGGGCTGCAGAAGAAAGTGATCATTGATGTACAATGTGCCTAAGGACAGTCACCTAGAGAGGAAACATTCTCTCAGGATTCCACAGAGAGCAAAGTGGTCAAGCATTGGCCATGATTCATCCAGATGGCTGACACTGACAAAAGTGTTGCAAATCACAGTACTCTGGTTCCAAGGTAGACCCTCAGAGAACCTGACTGATCTTGTCGGATACAAAAGTTACATATTCTTTGTAACATAGGTCTTGCTTTATCTTTGTCTTAACCATCCAGCAGAAAAGTCTAACCATAAGATATAAAAAGGAAAGCCATATTAATATGCTGAGTTGTAAAAGATTCAAGTCAATAGCCCCCAATAATACCAGATGAGCTGGTAATCTACTACTGTTATAGACTATTGTACTAAATACACAGCTACTTTCTCTTTATACAATGAAAAGATCTGTACTAATGAGGTTTAGACAAGAAATCATGTCTGCATCTTGTGCTCTGAACAACTATGATGAAGACATCATGCAATATATTAACTATTGTAAAAATAATAATAAAACACATTTAATAAATAAATAAATAGCAGGTAGACACATAAAACAATAAGAGGACTGATAATAACTTCAGGGTTATATGCAGAAGGAATAAAAGTTAGGGTTGAAGTACTCAATAGGCAAGCAGAGTTGCACAGTCTTGGTCAGTCTGTGTTCTGTTGATCATTACCTTAGGTCTGCTATGTTGAGGTTTTGTTGACTGCAAGTAACCTTTATGACTTGAGGATATTCTTCAGCTCGCATTTTGAAATGAGTTGAGAAACTGCTTAGGAAGGGCTATTTCAGGTCCTGAGATGGAGTAATTGTTCCTACTCAGGAGACCAATCCCATCCCATCATGGGATTATCAGCCTGCAAGTCTCTTTTCCCTAGAATCTTGCAAATATTTTAGTGACTCTTGGTGCCTTCCATCCTGAAATGGAGTGAGAGAAGTCAGGTGAATTTATAACTAACAAACTTCAGCTTGCCACGTTTCAGATACTGTTTTTTTAAATGACTAAAGCATCTACATGATGATCACTTTAAGGCCAGGATTCAAAACCAAAGTTTGAGATAGCAAAGGAGGCTGCTTATGAATCTTCTCCTTAGTTTTGGATCTTCTTTACTGATAGTTTGTCAGGCACTATTCCTTGAATTTCTTTCAACTTGTGTTTAGTATTAAACGGCTATGTCATTTTTCTGGTGACTGAGACAAAATACCTGGCATCCAGAAGTTAAAGGAAGAAAGGTTTATGAGAGCTCACAGTTTGTAGAGGTTCGTAGTTGGCTGGCTCCAAGGCAGAGTAGCATGGCAAAAGGACATTACAGAGGTTCAGGGAAGGCAGTAGAGCAGCAAATCATCAGAGTCAGAAAGCAACGAGGGACTTCAGCAGCCTTTTATCTGTCCCTTGTGTCCTGTCCAGGACACTTGCCCAAGGTAGAGCTTACATTCAGGAGGAGTTTACCCATTTTCTACTCCCAGAACTATGGCAAACCAATAATCAGACTAATTTAGTGATAACAAAGCCTTGATCCCAGCATTGCACATGCTAGATTCAGCTACCTGTGAAAGGTCCCATCTATAACCATATAGCCTTTGCAGAGATATCTATATACAAACCATAACACCTATGCTTTTCATTCTTTACTTTCAGATATATTTATCAATACGTTTATATAGTATGCTCTTATTTTTAGCAGAAAAATATATCTAATATCCAATATCTATCTCACCAAACATATATATATATACATATATATATATATATATATATATATATCATCAAACAAATATAAGCTCTACAAATAATGTAATGCTGCACTTATTGAAATATCATGAGATTCATACAAATTATCTTTGCCTCTAAAATTACAAGGGATGCTCAAAATGGTGGTCATTAACTTCTAGACATTTATTAACATAGTGAACTTCTGCTTGGATAACCTTTGTCATTGAGATTGTGTCACATGTGTTTTACTTTCTTCTCTAAAGATTAAGAGTATAGTGGGTTTTCTGTCATATAATAATACATCTTCTAGGGTCTGTAATATGAGAGTAACACCATCTATTGGAAAAATGTGTATCAGTCAGTTTTTAGAAGAGAAGCAGATGTAATGCAAAATATACAAGTAGATAGGAATTTATAAAATTGTTTTATAATTGCCACACACAGAGTTGGATGAGGAAGATTGCAGAGGGTGTCTGTATACTGAAGACCAAAGGATTCAGTTAAAGCTCTGGAGCTCACTGAAATGCTCTATGTGAGTTTGTATCAGGAGACTAATGGGTCTGTGATGGAAGGCTGAAGAGTCTGTACCAGAAGGCTGAAGGTTGTGCGTATGAACCAGAAGAGTCTGCCCTGGAGGCCAGGAGAAGACATACAAAGAAAAGGTGAGCACTAGAGCTCTTCTCAAGCAACAGAAGAAGATCTATCCTTTTTCATTTTGCCTTTATACGGTACAAGCAATAAGCCCCCCTAGCAGGAGGGTCTTCCACATTCTAAGGTATAGAATTGCTCAACCAACTTGGTTAAATTTCTCTTACTCAACAATTAGTAAGTCCCTGGGCCAGGGAGATAGCTTAATAGAACAAGTGCTTCCCTGGTAAGCTCAAGGCCCTGAGTTCAATCCCTGGTACCACAAAAACAAAACAAAACAAAACATTACAATAGCATACTAATTTTCCATTCCTGAAGAATGCATGTATTTTTTTTTTGGTTTGTATTGCTCTCTCTCTCTCTCTCTCTCTCTCTGTCTCTCTCTCTCTTTCTCTCTCCCTCTCTCATTTATCCATCATCTATCTATCTGTCTATCTATCTATCTATCTATCTATCTATCTATCTATCTATCATCTATAATCTATCTGTCTGTCTATCATCTATCTATCATCTTCTTAATACTTATAACCAGGATAAAAGCAATTCTATCAGTAGAATGATCTCACCTCCTTCTATTTATTTTTTTCTGCTATTAACCAGATTAAAATCTGATTATGCTAAGCTAAGGCTATTTCAGTCTTTATTTTGGTCCTTGTGTCTTCAATCATTCCCTTCTTCAGTTTCCCTGTTGTTACAGTAATCTTATAATAGCAATGCTTTTTTACATCTCCGCTTTGCTTAAGTGGCTTAAGTTATTGGCATGTGAGTGAATTAGATTACTTATCATATAAAAATCAAAAGGCCTTGAGCATGCCATTTAAAGGCTTCAATTTAAAAAAAAATCCTGCTTGCTTTGTTCTTAACCTTTATTTTGACCATAATTTCCTCCTTGTATTTATAATTCCTCCTTTAAAATCTCTAAATATGTCCCTGTTTTCATTTTCCTGAATAGCTCTGCAGTCTCAACTCTCTATTTTTAAATTTTTTTCAAATTTTCAAAATGATTTACTTTGCATTTATGTTACCATTGTCTTCATTTTGTTATCAGATATCTATATGAGTTAGAAATTTCTAGCAAGGTGTATAATACTTGACTTATTATCATTTTAATGAATATATTATCATAGGATGATATTTCATATTTCAACTGTCAGAGTAAGGATAACATCTGTCTTATCTAGAGCGAGAAGATCATCATTCCAAGGGTTTTGGTTTTAAGAATCAGTGACTCAGTATAGCCAATTATTTACTGTTACTGAAACAAGATGATATTGTAGATACAAGAGTGTGGCTGTCATTTTGCAACAGCAATTTGGGACCTATACACATGGAGAGCTCAGTAAAAGAACCACTCTGCAGAGAGAAGCAGGTAAATGAGCCAACATATAGAAGCAAGAAGTTCAAGGCCGAGAAAGTTAGAATGCTCTTGAAGGCACATGTACTCTGAGTTCTGTGCAGGTATAAGGCTCACCTAGTCTTCCTGCCCTGGATTTCCTAGGCTAGCTTAATTTGTAAAATAAATCCCTATAAGCTTCTTTGAGTGGATATCACTTTCTTACAAGTAATAATTCTTTAAGGACGGCTGAACCAGCCTTCTTGTCATGCCTGAAATACATCTTGCCATTTCTCACACCATCTGTCTGAAGGCCGTCCACTCTTATCTTATCCCAGTCTTTCACATAAACTCAAATGCCCCTTCTTATCTCCTTACTTCCATATGTAGTAGCCTCCTCTCAGGATGAAACTAATATCAACTATTTTTGCCATGTGCAAGAGACGGGAGAATTTGAGGATTTAACTTTTGATTCACTGGATCTTGGTGCAGAGTGTTGAGGAAAGAAGCAACAAGGCAACACTTTTGTTTGTTTCAAAACAAGAAAGTTTTCCTTCCTATCCTGTTTAGAGAGAACCCTGCTCAGTGAATAAAGAGGCATTTGGGGCATTTATCAAAATCTTTAGTTGTTAGTTTCTCTTTGGGTCATCCTCCAGTAACTGTGACCTAAATAAACCTTTCTTTCCTTCCTTCATTTTGGTTGTCAGGTATTTATCCCAGAAACAAGATAAGAGAAGCTCAGACAATTATTAATATAGGTTATAACGGATACAAAAGAAAGGAATGGTGAGTTCAAAGACACTTATGTGAAAACTGTGTCAGAGGAGTGGTAACATAAGTAATATGAAGGACCTGAAGTGATTAATTCTGGGAATGACAGGGCTCTGTGTTTTGTGGAGTTGAAGAGAATGTGAATCTGAGGCTCACTCTTCACCCATGATGAGAAGACATGGCAAAAGACAGTTGGGTCTAAATTCACAGTTCTCTTGACCTAAAATGCTAGGATGAGGATGCTCTTGAACATACTGTACAGATCCACACTTGTTCTCCTGTTAGTAGAGAGAAGATCTTTCTCTAAGTGTGCATTCCCATCTCACACAATGTTGAAGAACTGAAGGAATTCTGGGAAAACTAGCTGAATACCAGGAGTATAAATTCTTGCTATGCAGTGAAATGAAGAGCCAGGGAAGCCTGTTTTCAGACTTGGGGCCTACCCGGCCTCATAAGTGCAGAGAGAATAATGCTGACAAGATCTCCATCCTCTTGAGGTTTACATCTTCATTGAAGGAGATAATAAATAAATAAGTGAAACATTAAGAAAATTTCAGATCATTTCAATAATTATAAAGTAAATAAGCTGATTTTTTGGGCCAAAGGTAGTAAAGACTCTGTATATAATATTTGATCTAAGCCTCTTGAGGGATTCAAACATATATTATGCCCTTGCTTGCAAAGAAGTGTAAATGTTAAGTAGAAGAAAAATGTAATGAAGTTGAGAATTTTATTCCCTTAATATTCCTTGAAAGAAAATCATCCAAAGAAACTTAATGTGTTGAAGATTTGAGTTGCTTTTTTTCTTCTAGAACAAAAGGAGGAATGAGAACATGGGAGTAATTATGTCCTTCAAATTTCCTAGGCTGGCTTCATAAGAAGACAGAAGTACCTGAAGTCCATTCTCACAGGAAATGAAAGAGCCAAATGAGTGGAAAAAGGAATACTGTAAAGGTAACATCATAGTGACAGAGCAGGCTAAAGGGAGCAATGTTTAGGTACAGTTGTTCTTTTAGCACGTTGGGTAAAATAAAAGTGACCGACTCAGATCTATGAGAATGGGCTACCTTACTGAATGGTAAAAAACTAGAATAATCCTATGCCTAGGATCTTTCTGGTTTAGTTTTAGTTACACTTGGGTGACTTTAAAAGAGAACTCTTTAAAGACCATGGCAACTCAGACAATGTATTATAAGGTCACATATAAAATCCCTCAGGTGCCTATATTAAATACACACACACACACACACACACACACACACACACACACACACACACACACAAATCTCTGGAGCATATGTTGCTGGAATTAAGGATGTGATAATGAGATTAAAAATCCGTAACTCCAGAGCTAGTCCACTGATTGGTTTAGCACAGTTTTGGGGTGTAAATAAAGAGAAGGCCCACCCTGCCAATGTTAGTTTGTGCATGTGTGTGCAGCTATTTGTGTGATATTGATGCAGTGTATTTTAATTTCTTTTATGTTTAATTTATTTACTTACTTAGTACCCCAGTCTCGCTAAGCAGCTCAGATTCATAGTGATCCTCCTGTCTGAGCCTCCCCAGCATTGGGATTTCAGGAATGTGTCACCACAAGCAGTTTAGGGGCTGGCACAGCATGTGGTACTGGGGATCAAACCTGTGTCCTTGTGCTTGCTAGGCAAGTTCTTAGAGCACCAAGCTATCTCCCCAGCTGTTACTGATGTAGTATATACATGGTACATTGTGTGTGCATACATTGAAAATGTGTGAAGGACCTAAAGGAATTGAGGGCAATTAAGATGAATAAGATGTGCACTGAGTTTACTGGAAGTAAAACATAATTAGCACTTATTGAATGCATACTATGAGTCAATAGTCTTTGCTAGGAATTCTACACACACCACTCAGTCTCACAAAAGTATATGGACATTGTCTTCATTGCTTTCTTGATGCTGAGACAAAATATCCAGTTCCCACAAATTAGAGAAGGAAAGATTTATTTCAGATCACAGTTTGTAGAACTCCCTGCCAATCTTGGGCTGGGTCCCTGGATCCACCTCTTCACCCAACTCCATTTCTTAGCATCAAACACAGCTGTAAACCCAACAGTGGGGGGAATCCAGCATCACAAAATCATGGCCCAGTGAATTCCCATGCCCTCCTGTAACAGCATATTAGATTTTGGAGACATATCTAGATGCAGACTGTAACAGACATTATGTTAATAATGACTTTTATATGTGAAAATTGGCTTAACAAAGTTGAATGACTTGGCCTAAGCTCATGTTAAAAAACAAATCTGAACAGACAAACTGGTTTGAAAAGCCTGGAAACAGCATGCAACAGCAGATCAACTCTGTATCGAATGTTACTTTTTTGAGTTTACCAATCAGTTAACGATTTACTTCCACTGTCACTTAAGCAGCACATTTGTTACATAGACACAATTTTAAGCATCATTCTGGTCAGTTGATTTTTGTTTACGTGAGATACACTTATACATTTATTTGTTTTACATTGACTATGTGCTCACAATTTTTAATTTAGAATGTCATACTCATCTTTCATGTTTGTTTTTGATAAAATCTAAAATTAAGTACTGCTTATCTTATATAACTAATTTGTGGAAAATAACCTATAATATTGTAGCACAACCTATAAAAATTCTGATAGCAAGTACATTGTATCTATTTTTATTTTAAAGAGAAAAAGTAATAAAAATGATGCTATATGGGGCTGGGGAGATAGCTCCGAGGCACAAGCGCCTGCTGGGCAAGTGCAAGGTCGTGAGTTCGAACCCTGGTCCCACAAAAAAAAAAAAAAAAAAAATGATGCTATAGAATTTTAACACAAAATAATATGAAAAAACAATGGTTAGGATATTGTGTATTGTTATCTTCAAAATAGTTGTGCAGACTTCAAGATATAGGCATGTAAAATTGATCGAACAACATAAGCACAAATTGTTCTTTTCAATAAACTAATAGAAATTAGTAGTAGAATTATCTGAGTTCTGCTATACATTGTATTCCTAACCTTCTTTTCTCCTTTCCCAAAGTCCAGTTGTTCTTTCCTTTGGAACAGTTCATTTTCCTTTCATAATACCTATTATACGTTCTGACTCTCATTTATGCTTTCAGTTTCTTATACTAGGGTGATGATACACTGTTTATACATGTGAGTCTGATTTACTTCACCTATGAGTATAGTCCCTAGTTGCATCAATTTACCTATAAAAGTCTCATGTTTATCTTTCCTTATAGTAGTGCTCCATTGTATATACACATCACATCTCTTTTTATTTATTCCTTCATTGATGGACATTTGGGTTAGTTTTAAGATTTATCTGCTACAAAATGTGCTACTATAAATATGGGTACACACATATTGGTATAGTATGTTTTGTTTTTTAATTTTGGGAAAATGTCTAGAAGGAAATATCTGGATCAAAACGGACCTTTAATCCTAGCTTTTTGAGGCCATTCTACACTGATTTTCATAGTGTTTGTACCAGTTTACACTCCCACTAAGAGTGGTGAAGGGTTTCTTTTTCCCCATAGCTTCACCAGTATTTGTTATTGCTTGATTGTTTTGAAGATAGTCATTCCTTTGAGGTGAGATGGAATGTCAGCGTTATTTAATTTGCGTTTCTCAAATGAACAATGATGCTGACTCTTTTATTTGCCATTTGTATTCCTTTATCTGAGAAGTGTTCATCTCAGAGGCCCTTTTTTGGATTGGATCTTTTGTATTTGGGGGTCAGCTATTTTTTTTACTTCTTTATATGTTCTAGAAAAAAGTCCTTTGTCTGAAGGACAGTTGGATAGTTTTTTTCCCCCAGTCTTTGGGTTTTCTTTTAACTCTATTAGTGATTTATTTTGATGTTCAAAAGCTTTTTAATAAAATGAGATCCCAGTTGTGGCATATTTCTTGGGTGGTTTGGGTTTTGTTCATGAAATCTCTGCTTACATCTATGCCATCAAGATTTCCACCTATTTTCTCTTCAAGTACAGTCAGTGTTTCTGTTTTAATATTTAGATGCTTAATCCATTTTGACTTTAGTACATGGCAATAGACATAGATCTAATTTTAGATTTTGGCATGTAGACGGTTTTCTTTCACACTATTTGTTAAAGAGGCTTTTTTCTTTCTTTCTTCCAGTGAACATGCTCAGTCCTTTTGTCAAAGATAAGGTGATTGAGTGTGTTTGTACTTGTGTCTGCATCTTCTAACCTATTCCACTGATCCTCAAAACTGTCTTCTGCCAGTATCATGCTGATTGTATCACTGTGGCTTGGTAGTAATTTCAAGACAGAGATTGTGATATATCCTGTCTTGTCTCCATTTCCAGGCTGGCTTTTAAGTCTCTTTTGTTTCCAAATGAATTTTATGAATGTTTCTGTAGATCTCTGGAGTACATTAATGATATTCTGATCAGGATTGAATTACATCTGTGTAACATTTTGAAAAGTTTATTTATTATCTTCTTTAATTTTATTAATTTCAACAAGAAAGTAATAGCAATGAGAGAGTTTCAGAACTCATCAGTAGGACAGCCACAATAATAAATACAATGCTTATTGTTGTCTTCATAGTAGTTGTTCAGAGTATAAGGCACAGACATAAGTTTTCTAAAGACTATTGGTACAAATATTTCTTCTAATTGAACTAAAAGAAAGTAGCTGTATGCATAGTCCATTATTCCATAACAGTAGTGGGTTACCCACAGAACTAGCAATGTCAGAAGCTGTTGACCTGAGCTGTTTACAACTCATCATATTAATCTGGCTTTACTTTTTATGCCTTATGATTAAAATTTTCTGCTGGGTGGTTAAGGCCAAGTTAAAGCAAAACCTATAGAACAAAACATGTAACTTTTGTATCTGACAAGGTCAGTCAAATCCCCTCAGAATATTTTGGGAAGTTGAGCCATTTTCTCATGGTTGTTTCTTCATATCCATGAAAAAGAGATACCTTCCCATTTAGTGATATCCTCTTGGTTCCCTTTTTTCAGCGTTGAGCTGGCAAGATGGCTCAGTAGTCTAAACGCAGGAACCATGGTTTAATCCCTGGCACCACAAGCTGCGCCAGCCCCAACCCCAGGGTAAGCTGAGCCAACAATTTAAAAAAAAAGAAACTGTCTTTTTTCAGCATACTATAACTTTTAGTACATAGATATTTTGCTCCTTTTGTTAGATTGATTCCTAGTTTTGTTGTTGTTGTTGTTCCTGGGTGGGAGATACTATTGTGAATGGTATTGTTTCCCTGATTTCTCTCTCAGTGAGTTTTTTGTTTGTACACAGAAATGTTATTGCTTTTTGAGTGTTGCGTGAATCTATGCTACTGCATTTGAATATTAAATCTAGAATTCTTTTCATAGACTTTTTGGGGTATTATATGTAAAAAACATGTTATCTACAAATAATGATAAGTTAGCTTCTTCCTTCATAATTCTTATTCCTTTTATTTCTTCCTTGCCTATCTGTTCTGATTAATGCTTCCAGAAGAATATTGAATAAGAATAGTGACAGTGCACATCCTTTCCTTGTTCATAATTTTAGAATGAAAGCTTTTAGTTTTGTTCATTTGGCATGATGTTGGCTGTTAGTTTGCCATAGGTGACTTTTATCAGGTTCAGGTAAAGAATATTTATTCAACTTTTCTGTAAAGTTTTTGAAATGAATTAATGCTCAGCTTTATCAAAAGCTTCTTCTGCACCTATTGAGATCATCAAATCATTTTGTCCCTGGCTCTGTTGATATGGTGGATCACATTTATTGATTTGTATATGTTGAAATATTCCTACGTTCCTGGAGTGAATCTCACTTGGTCATGGTATATAATCTGCTTGATAATTTGCTACATTCTGTTTGCTAGTATTTTGCTGAGGATTTTAATGTATGTTATCTAGGAAGATTTTCCTGTAGTTCTCTTTTTTTACTTGGGTCTTTTCTGTTTTGGGTATTAAGATAATGCTTGCCTCCAGGAATGATTTACAGAGAATTGCTTCCCTTTCACTTCAACTAAATAATTTGATAAGCACTGACCTTAAATCTTCTCCAAATTTCTCGAAAGATTCATGCAAGAATTTATCAGAACTTGGGATTTTATTTGTTGGTAATTTTAAATTTCATTAACTGGAATTTGTTTGTTCAGAAATGTTATATCTTCTTGATTAAGCATTGATAATTCATACATTTATAGGAATCTATCCGTTCATTCTATGATTTACATCCTATGGATATAAGGATTTTTAAAGTAGATGTTGCGGATCTTCTGAATTTCTACAGGATGCATAGTGATTTCAACCTCTTCATTCCTTATTACATGAATTTGAGTTTTTGTTTGCTTTTTTTCCATAACATTAGCTAGGGGCTTATTAATTTCATTTATTCTTTGAAAAACCTAACTCATTTATTTATTTATTTATTTTTGGCTTCTGTATTTTAGAAAAGAGTCTACAGGGTCTCACTATGTAGATTGAACTCATGGTGATCCTCCTGTTTTCAGCCTTCCAGAGTGCTAGGATTACAGGTGCCCACCACCACACCCAGTCTCCATCGCCATCTCAGTATGTTAGCACTGCATGCCAGGGATCAAAAGCCAGCCACTCTGCTCTGCCTAAGCAGGTGCTTTACACCACTGAGTTATCAGGCTGACCCAAACTAACTCTTGATTCATTAATTATTTGTATTTTTTTTATTCTTGATTGCATTAATTTCTGCTCTGTTCTTTATAATTTCCTCCCTTCAGTGGTCTTTGGGCTTGAGTCACTCTTCTTTTGTAGATATTTGACATGCTACTTTAGGTTATTTGTGCTCATTCTGTTTTACCAATGTGAGAATTCACCACTACAAATTTCCCTCTTAGGACTACTTTAGTAAATTTTATTTGCATTATTGTTTGATGATAGATATTGTTTGATTTCTACTTTAATTTTGTCTGTGACTCAGTGTTGTCTAGAAGGGTGTTCTTTAATTTCTATGTGTTTATGAATTTTTCGTGGTTTGTTTTGTCCTTAATTTCAAATTTCATTGCAGTATAATCAGATAATATGTGTGTGATAATGTCAGTTTCTTTGCATTTACTTCAGTATAATATATAGGCTAGTATGTGGTCTATTATAGAGAATGTCTTGCAAGTAGCTGAGAAGAGTATATATTCTGATATTGGGTGGAACACTGTAGATATCTCTATTAAGTTCATTTTTTTCACAAGTTTGATTCAGTTCTGTTATTTTTATTCTATTTTTTGTATAGTTCATCTATCTCATTGTGAGAATGAGCATTAAGTTTTCTTGTTATAATTATGTTGTTATTTATCTGATTTTTAATGTTTATTAATAATTACCATAATAATTTTTTACCTGTGTTTGGTGCATTTATATTTATAATTGTTATCTCTTCCTAAATTTTTCATCCTAAAACATATGTAGTGACCTTACTTATGTCTTTTTATCATTCTTAGTTGTTATCATCCCATCCTTTTACTTTTAGTCTATGTTTTTCTTTTTTGAGTTAAATGTGTTTCTTGTATGCGGAATATTATTAGATATTATTTTTGACCCATTCTGCCTATCTATCTTTGACTGTTGAATTGAGGCCATTTACATTTATAGTTATAGCTGACATTAGTGGACTTATCTTTGTCATGATATTTTCTTATTGTTGGTTCCCTATTTGTCCCTGTGTTTACTTACTTGCTCGGTTTAGTGTTTTATTTCCATGGTTGTTCTTGGAATTATGGTCATTTTAGCCTCTGTCTAGTACATCTTTCAGTATCCTTTGTAGTTTCATTATGAATTTCTACAGTTCCCATTTGTCATGGAAATATCCTATTTCTCCATTAGTTTTGAAATATAGTGGTTTAGGTTACATCAATCCAAGTTAGTTGTTGTTTTCTTTGAGGACTTGAAATATGTCTTGCCAAGCTCTTCTTAACTTGAAAATTTGTGTTAAGAAGTCTGCCATTATTCCATGGGCTTTCTTTTACAGGTTTTCTGTTTCCATTTGCTAGCAGCTTTTAATATTCTGTTCTTGTATTGAGTTTCTTAGATCTTGATTATTATATATCTGAGTGTAGACTTACTTTATGACTAATTTGAGTTTTATATGCCTCACTTAACTGTGTGTGACTTTTTTTCCATGTTTGGCATAATGTTATTATTACTTCTTTAAATGTGTTGTTTGAGTTCTTTGTGCTTACTTTTTGCTTTTTCATTGGCACCAATTATCATTATATTTTTTTGCATTGTATGGAAGTTGTTGATTTTTTATTTCCTTCTGTTTTGTTTCAAGAGATCTTCTCTTTTACTATGACTACATGAGATTCTATTCTCAAACTGGAAGTCTGTCTTCAGGTTTTTGTTTCTGATTTTAGGGAAGGGTCTACATGGTGCTCAGGGTCTCACTACTAGATTGAACTCATAATGATTTTCCTGTTTGAAGCCTCTCAAGAGCTGGGATTATAGGTGTGCACCACCATGCCCAGTCTCAGTTGCTGTCTCAGAGCACCGTGGGGGCACTCTTGGTGCTGGAGCAGCATAGCAGGCCCTGGGATTGAACCCCTGACCCCTGAGCCTGCTTGCAGGTGCTTTAATCTGCTTAACTATTTGGCTGACTATTTGGTCAGCCCAGTCTTCAGTTTTGCTCAAGCAGTTTGTCAGATTTCATTGGATATTGTAATTTCCAGGTTATCAGTTCAAATCCACTTTATGCATTCTATTTATATTTTATATGGACCATTCATGATTTTCATCTTTTTCCTATCATACCTTTTTAAAAAATCTATCTCTACTCTAGGTTTTCTGAGCAACTCTTTTATAAATGTTGATATTTATTTTTCACCTGAGTTACTTCTGACCTGATTTCCTTCTTAGCCTCACGGATTTGTTTCTTGACATCTGTTACTATCATTTCGGAAATTTTAGGTGTGTTTTGTGTCTTCCAGTTTTTTCTATATCAATATGTCCTGGACTTGTGGGTAGGATAGAAGTCTGAAGTTTTATTTGGCTTCTTTGTCTTATCATTTCTTATTTTACAAAAAAGTATTTGGCTTGTTGTGATAACTTTTATGAGTTAGGTAGTAGGTAGCTATATCACTACTATCAAGACCTAACTAGGAAAGCCACCGGCTCCTCAAGGATGTCTTCTGTTTGTAGGAGATTCTTGGTTTGTGTCTGACCCAAGATCCTACCTTTCAAATTAATGAAGAGCAGGATGTTGATATCTGTTTAGCTCAGGTCCCTTTCCTTTGATCTAGTGCTGTGGTGAGGTTATTAACCCAGAGCTTCCCAGGATTATTACAGAAAGGAGAACAAATGATTGCAACATATATGGCCTTCTAGCTGAAGTGGTAAAATTATTATTATTATTATTATTATTATTATTATTATGAAGAAGAAGAAGAAGAAGAAGAAAAAGAAGAAGAAGAAGAAGAAGAAGAAGAAGAGGAAGAAGAAGAAGAAGGAGGAGGAGGAGGAGCAGGAGGAGGAGAAGTCTCAAATACAATTTAGAAACTGACAAGCAGTTTTAACTACTTGTTTTGTACTTTAGACCATAGGAGCAAAGTCTGTAGTTACATTGTAACTGATTGTAAACTGATTATAAATCAGGTGCTTGTATGCAAAGTGTTTTCCCTCATTGTTATGATTTTTCCTTGTGGTGGGAAAATTTAGGGAAGATAGTGTATAAAACAAAAATAACTGAGAAGAAAGTAGAAACAAGGCTAGTGGACAGAGGATTGACAAAGGATTGGTCATGAAAGCTTTGGTAAAGTAGCAAAGGGAACAGAAAAGAAAGAATGAAGGAGTATCCAAGGGATTGTCTGAACTTGGTTTGGGTTTAGGGACTGGTAATAGTTTTCTGTGACTGGGGTCCCCTCCAGCCATTTGATAGAAAGAAAGAAAGAAAGAAAGAAAGAAAGAAAGAAAGAAAGAAAGGAAGGAAGGAAGGAAGATTGAGAGAAAAGGGCTGGTTCCTGAGAACCATAATATTCTTTTATGATATAAAACAGACACACTTGGGGCCCTGAGACAGAATAGGAAAGAAATGCAGAAAGATCTGAAAAGAAAAGAAAGAAAAATTGAAAAAGGGATAAATTTTGGTGTACCAGAGAGGGAAACTCTGTGTTACAAAAAGGAAACACAAACATCTCTTTATTGTCAGCTACCCCTAATGCAGAATTGAAAGAAAAAATAAAACTAATAGTGGTAAATTATTATAATAGTTCTGTGTGGTGTTGATAGAGTTGCCCAACATCCAGCAAGCTATTGTATAATCAAAAAGTGATGAAAAATATATTACTATATGATGTATTTTTACACATTACTTCATTTATTCTCACAACATGCCTGTGAGGTAGGGGGGTTGGGGACTGTCTTAGTTAATTTTTAATCGTTGCCGAGACAAATACCCGACACTCAAAATGAAGGAAGGAAAAGTTTATTTAGCTCACAGTTACTGGAGGTTTCAGTCCATGTTCGGCTGGCCCAAGGCTGAGAGGAGCAGAGCAGAGAGCATCCAGTTCATGGCGGCGGAACAGCAACAAAATGGTGGCAGAGGTAGCCAGCCAAACACGGCAGCAGAGCAGCAGCAACAGCTAGAGCTCTAGTCTGTCTCTCTGTCTCTCTTTATAGTACATTCAGGCTCTCCGCCTTAGCTCCCGCCCTAGGCTACACCCATAATCCCAGAAGTACTTCGACTCATAATCCCATCTGTACTAAAACCCATAATCCCAGGGATCACGGATCAGGTCTCAAACTCTAAAAGTCCCCACCCAATGACTCCATGAGGCTTTGGGGGGACAACTAGACATAAACCATAACAGGGACTGTCCCCATTTTACAGAGGAAGGGGTTGAGGCACACAGAGGTCAAGTGACTTGCCCAAGTTCACAGATAGCAGCCAAGCTGGAATGGGGCCCTAGAGCAGGCCCTTGGCTCACCCATGCAGCACACACCAGCAAGAGGATGTCTCCAGTGCTCTTGATTATATACACAGTATAGAGCAGCCCCACATGTGCTGAGTTCTGTTGCACATGGCCCCTGCTGCCTGCCTGCCTGCCTGCCCTTGCCCTGCCCTCCCCACACAGTCCTGCAGACCTGGACCTGTGCAGCTTAGGGCTTGTGACACTCTGGGAGTGGGGATGCAAGGTGGAATGTTTGGATTTTAAAACAAACAAACTCAGAGGCTGGGTTAATAGGAGGGAAGGACCCCCTGCCAAAAGAAATGGCTGCTTATACACAAGGCATATGCTTTTACACGTACATACACCTAGCTATAGTACATGTAAAAATATATGCTATTCACACTCTTGCCAGGTACCCTAGAGCTGGTGGAGGCAGTGTTGGTGGGCACAGGTGAGCAGATAGGTGTTTGTTAAATGTACACTCTAAGATCTATGTGCATATATGCACATACATACACACCATCTCCTGCCCTCGGAGACTGGACATAGGCAAGACCAAGGACAAATAAGCCCTGGAAGCCACCATTAATTAATCCTAAATCTGCTGAAGGAAGGGACTGAAAGAGAGCACCTGGAGTGTGGCATCATGGCTTCACCTTATTTCTCCCAAGACTAATTCCTTGCTCATCTGCCAAGGGGGAGTCCTACCTGACCCTGTCCAGGGCCCGCAGGTCCCAGCAGAGGGCAGCCCATCTGTGTGCACGCATGCAAGCATGTGTGAGCACTTGGTGGGGCAGGAGATGCGAGCCCATCTTGCTGTTGTCTGGGCCCTCAGCCACAAAACGGACTGAACCAGAAGGCCACTGGCCTTGATGGTGACCCCTGTGTAAGCGCTGAAGGGAAAAGAAAAACATAGAAGGAAAAATTCCAAGGTCACAGCTGGCAGCTGGGAAGAGGAGGAACACAGCAGGTGCCCAAGGATGCTCTTGGACTGTCCTGATCCTGTGAGCAAGCTAGTTTAAGTTCTCTTTAGGTAGATCAAGTAAAAAGACCACGGTCTGAGGCAGGGCCAGGGAGTGGCTGAAGTCCATCTAGTCCACCACTGCCAGCAAGAGGGAAATAAAGTTCTCTAGTTTTGTTGATGGTTTTTTGTGTGAAGTCTTCGTAACCTAAAGCTGAGAGGGATCCAAAAAAGCCCAATTGTGAGCCCTTTTATACATCAAGTTGAAAACTGCCTCAGGACCTGTAGAAAGAATAACCACACAGTTAATAAAATTTTGTTCCATCTGCATTGCTTTCTTTGTTTTTCAATTACTTAATTTTATTTATTATTTTTTTCTTGTTTCAGAACCCTTGTTTGTTTATTCACTCATTTTCATGGCCGGCTCAACCCACCCCGAAGGCAGGGCTGGCACAGCATGTGGTGACAGGGATCGAACCGCGGTCCCTGAAGCCGCCCAAGCTTCCCCAAGCAGGCGCTTTAGACCGCTGAGCCATCCCGCCGGGCCCCCGTGTTTTTTAATTACTTAAAATCGTTTCCTTAGCCGGGCGTGGTGGCTCACGCCTGTAATCCCAGCACTCGGGAGACTGAGGCAGGAGGATCGGTGCGAGTTCGAGACCAGCCTGGGCTACAAAAGTGAGCTCAAGGCCAGCCTCAACTGCATAGCGAGACCCTGTCTCAAAAAGACAAAAAATAAAATAAAATAAAATAAAATCGTTTCCTTCCTTCTCCATGGTCTCACAGCCTGGTCTGGGCCTCCAGGGCACAAATGCTGTCTGCATTTTTTGCGGCTGAGTTCTGACGCACAGGAGTGTCTGCCTGGCTGCCAGAGTTTCTTGCCGGCCTCCTGATGCTGCCTGTGCCCTCCATCTGAGGTCTTGTCTCAGCTCACGGCTGGTTTGGATTTGGCTGACTTCTTTGGGACTGGAGGGGGTGATTTCTTCTCTTCCTTCTTCTTCTCCGGGATTTCTACCAGCTGCCAGCTGTTGGCCCTGAGGTGGGAGAGTTCATCAGAGTTCATGCTGATGTCTTCAATAAGCTGCAGCTGGTCCCAGAACCCCTCCAGGTCCTGGGCTGTTGGCCATGGGTTGACATCAGGGTTCAAGTTCTGCTCACAGAGGCCCTGGATCTACTGGAATTTCTGGGACATCAAAGTAGGGCACTACCCACAGTGCTGAGGACCTTTCCTAAGACTTCTTTGGAGAGGTTGTTCTCTTGGGTCTCCTTGTCCATCAGGCGGCATCAGCCTTCCAGGCACTCTGTTTCTGGCTGAGTAGCTTTCAGAACCAGTAGCCATCTCAAAGGCAGGCCCCAGCTTGTGCTGGCTCTGCTGGGAAGCTGGAGGTTGTCTCAATCCAGGGGTCTGGTGGAGGTAGTGAGGTCACCTCCACAGGGTCACTGCTTTCTCCATAGGAGAGCTTGCACTTGATTTGGGCAATTTTGGGGGCCTGTGGAGGGCTGGCATTGATGCTTATGGAATTAGTGTGTAGGGTACAGTCTGGGAGACTCTTCTCAGATGACTTATAGCTTGAGTCATTAGTATCCTGGGTATCCGAGTCAGTGTCCTGTCAGGAGAACATACTATGAGAGAGGGCACTGCTTCGCCAGTCGTGCTCTACCTGAACCCTGATAGACTGGAATTTGGTAACAGGACTGGGCTCCTCTTTTGGCACTGGCTGAATGTAATCAACTTGTGTTCCTATTCATGATAATTTCATTTTGGGAATAGTCTCCACGTGGGACTCAATGCTGGTCAGCGTTCCTGGCTTACTTTTCAGAGCTGCATGTTTTGGGGGTGGTTCTGAGGCTTCAGAGGCTGGGCAATTCCACTCCATATCACACTAGGTGGTTGGGTACTGCTGTCCAGGCTATCCCATGAGTTGCTCAGGTCTTGGCTTGTCACCTCACTCTTATGATCCTGGCTGTCCAGATAGGTGTCTTGAGCAGACTCGGTACTGCTTGGACTGTGACTGAGATGAACAGTTTTGATGTGGTACACGCAGGGATCATAGTGGGGTCTTCTTATATGCCCCTAGACATGATGAACCCTCTTCCCTCACACGGCCCAACCAGAGGCTTCAGTTTTGTACCTACTATAAAATATTTATGTGCCTCTGGACCAAACTATATGGATCTCCTTTGTTATTTATTCAAAACAAGAAAATTCAAAAAGTCATTACAATTTAGATTAGGTTTAATAGACCAAGTAATTGAAAAATATGGGAAAGTGAAACACCAGCTAGGACATCCATCATTAACGTCGCCACCATAATGTTTAACGGCTTTCAATTTGATTGAAATTAAACCATCCACAGAAAAAGGTAAGGCTACCACAAAGTGCAAAGTATGCTTTTAAAGAAGACAATGATGCTAAAGGAATTTACGAAGAGTCCAAATACTAGTACCCAGATTATCATGTTGCAGTTTGTATTGAAGACTTAAGATACATGACTCACAGAAAAATTATTGAATACATTTAATAAAATTGTCATTTTTATACTTATTATGTTGTCTTATAAAAATTAAGGAAAAAAATAAAACTTTGATCATCCTATATTTCAGTGATTAGACCAGGGCCATTCTGATAGCTCAGCAGACTACAGTGCCTGTTTAGCAGCTGGGGTTCAATTGCCTTTAGTTACCCTCTCTGCCGTGCCCACGTTCCCCACAGGGCATGCTCAGAGGGTGACTGAGAGTGGTTGTGGTGGCATGCACCTAAAAATCCCAGCACATGCGAGACTGAAAACAAGAAAATCACTATGAGTCCAATCTACATAGTGAGATCCTGTAGACCCTATCCTAAAAACAGAAGAAAGAAAATGGACCAGTAAGTGTAAGGTACTGTCTTTCAGGTTCCATGTTCGTCAGCTTTTTGCCAGTGAGACAAAATGCCTGACATACACAGCTTAAAGAAGAAAAGGATTGTTGGGGTTCATGGTTCCAGAGGATTTCGTCTTTGTTGACACCCAGACCAAGAGCATGGTAGAGGTGAGCTCCTTGCCTCATGGTTGCTAGGTAAAAGGTGAGGAACCGAGGACCAGGGACATCACACCCCCAGTGATTTAATTTCTACAGCTGAGCTTTACTTCCTAATAAATCCATTCAGCTATCTGTTGATATGGTCAGCACTTTAATGGTTGAATTGCAACAAGGATCGAGAGCAGTGGTTCTTAACCTTTCTAATGCCATGACCCCACAATACAGTTCTTCATGTTGCAGTGGCCCCAAACCAAAAAATAATTTTGGTGGCTACTTCAAATTACTAATTTTAATAAATAACATTTCACCATGGCATAGCAGGGGTTTAAATATGTATTTTCCATTGGCTTTAGGCGACCCCTGTGTTTTGGTCGTTCGACCCCCACTGGGGTCGTGACCCACAGGTTGAGAACTGCTGATTAGAGGTTAAACTTACAGATGCATGATGGATAACTAAAGGCAAAATGAAGCTTGACACCTTTGTAATCAATTCTTGTGCCAGATATCTGATCAACTCTTCACATAGGCATATCAATCTTTAAAATGTGTAACATAAGATTTAGTAGCCTTAAACTTGCCTAACTTGTCTTATTCCCTTTTGAAACTGAGGTCATCAAGATAAAAGGCATGAAATTAATTTTCAGGATTTTTAGTAAAGTCCCATTACTGGCTCATGTAATGTTCAGTTTCAGACTCCCAGGAGTAATTCCCTTGGCCTGTCAGGTACTGTCTTAAACTAGTAATTAAGTCAGACTGCCTGAAAAGCAAAGCCTCAGAGACCACCCCACGATGCGGTCACCTCCTCAGTGGGAGTAGCGGGAACAGGAGCTGCACATGCTGTCAAGCCATAGTATTCCCTCAAACCTATAAATCCAAGACTGAGATAATGACCAACACTCTGATTCCAACACAGCACAACACCCCATAAAACTGGTCCTGCCCCTTTGCTCCTAGGTTAGTCTGATCCTCTTCACCCAACCAGGTTCCCTTATGTGGAAGCTCTGTTTCTTAAATTGACTTTCGTTCCTTATTTACCCTTCCTGCCAGTGTTATGAGAATGATTTGATCTTTGTCAGAAATATGCACCTCTTTAACTTTCACTCTTTGAGCTAACTTTCCTTGTCATGTGTTTGTACTTTTCAATTTAAGTTTTCACCTATAAATTCCTACTGGTCGCTTCCATTGTAAGTGACCTCTGATCTTGCTGCACTGAGAATCAAATCTGTAATACTTGAGTCTTTGGAATTATTCCTATTTAAATCATGAAAAACATTAGAATATTTTAACTCTTTTAATCTTCATAAATAATCAGTGAAATAAATACAATTACCTCTATCTTAAGGATGAGAAAACTCAGGGCCAGAAAGATAATTTGTCCAAAGATGTACAAATAACAAGAGCAAAACTCAAATTTTGATACAGTTCAACTGACTATAGGGGAATACATTTTAAAAAATAAAAAGCAAGACTTCTTTCATGTTCCTTTATTGGGTTGTACTACAATTAGCACCTTGCATAGTTTTAATACACTTTCTAAACCAGGAAATAAACATTAGCAAAAGCATCTTGAATTGTCCAACCCCAAGTCCCAGGAAAAGAAGTTAAGCAAGATCTTCTTTTAGAGCACTAGAAGCAGTTGAGGGCTGCAGAGGTAGGTACTGAATATGATGCTTTTTGGTTGAAAGAGTGTGGTGGGATGATGGGAGGCAGGGGAACGCTCAGCATAATCTCAGCTTGACTCTTTAGCATAAGGGCAGTGAGGGGAGATTCTAAATGTGAACAGATTGTCACTCCAAATATGGTAGGTTATTAAGTGAGCCATTTGTCTTTAAAAGACACACCTATTGTTTTGGGGTACATGATACTTATATTGTTTGGGGGTACAGGATACTTAATGTACAGATAAATTGGATTAGACAAAGAAATAGAGTATTCTCTTGGAAGAAGGAAAAGAGGAGAATTTCTTTGATACGTGTTGTCCTTTCTTTATTCAAAATGAATATTTATCAAATTGTTCCATACTGCTTTTTAGTGTTTTTAATAGTAGTATATGTTTACAGTACACAATTATATTCATCTTGGGAACTCAGTACACATACATACTGCATCTTGATCATTCTTACTCCCTTCCCTGACCCTCACCCTTCTTCTCCCTTATCCCCAAGTTCCTCATCCACCTTCTCAGAATCTACAGTTCTAATTCATGTTGTTAGGTGGGGCTGGTGGAATCCACATTCCATGCTCTGCCTCTGCATATAAGCCCCAAAGCAGAGGCATAGCCAAATTTCTAGTTCATATAATTTTTAACTATAGTTCAGTCTGTTCTTAAATCAATTTTCAAATGGAGGCCTCTATTTACTGCCTACTTACATAGACAATGGTTTACCCCTGGAGGGTGTTTTTGTG
>PVJA010026216.1:0-21261 GCA_004027025.1 Myocastor coypus | reverse complement strand
ACAGATGATTGTGTCCTCATTAGGCACAGGATCCTCCCAGACCAGCCAGATCCAAGGACAGCTGTACAAGCCAGGTTTTGTAGGACAGAGATAGTGATGCACTTGGGCTCTGAGGGAGCCTAGCACAGGGGTTGGGCAGGGTGGTAGTGGAAGAGAGCTGTGGATCCTCATCTCCCTACTGGAACTCTCTGGGCTTGTGGGGTTTGGAAGAAGGAGCAGGGAGGGGCTGGGGCCACAGCCTCCCCGGGACTGGGAAGAACCTCTTTACCTGCAGGACTGGGGCAGCCTGGCCAACTGGGGTCAGGTAGCGCAGCTCTTCATCTGAAATGGTGGCCATGATCCTTTGGGACCCAGATGCCTGGCTTTCCCCAGCACACCACTAGCCTCTTCTCTCTTCTCTGTCCAGCCTCCATTCCCTTGGTCTCCTCTGTCTCTGTCTTTGGGAATCTCTCCAGCTCTGTTGCTTTTACCCCAAATCTCCATCTCCCTGCATCCCTTACCCATGCCACCTACCCAACCACCAGAAGAGGCTGAGCCTTCTATTCCCCTGTGGAGACCTTGCTGGCTGCTACTCCATGCTGACCCTCCCTCCAGGCCTACAGCCCCCACATGCTGCTGCTCTGGGCTACTAAGAGCTGCCTGGAAGCACACCACTGCTCTCTTTCTCTGGCACTAAACATTTGAGTACCTTGTTGCTGAGTAATACCTTTTCAGACTCATCTCTACAAGGACATCTTCTCCATGATCCCTGCTTCCCTTGGAGGCTTCAGGCTGCTGGGTCTAGGCCCTCTCTCAGCTTCTCTTGCCATTTCCCTCCATGGATCAACCTCCTGGCCCCTAGACAGGAAATAGAGGCATGGCCTTATGGCTGGGGGAACCAGCTGGGCAGTCATAGCTGGGGTAGCACCAAGACTGCAGGAGTTTGCCAGGGACACAGGTGTGCTCTGCTAGGCCAGGCCCTGGCCCCTGAGATGAGGCTGCCTGACTACCCTGCTGGTGATTTGTGGAACACTTTGACTGGGTTCAGGCAGTAGCTATAACCATAGTGCTGAGGGGCTGAGTAGGCAGGACCTGGGTAGGGTGAATCAGCAGAGCTGAGGTTCCAGGCCTAGTTTAGCTGCCTATCTTCTGGAGGGTCAGAGGTCTCTCCCTCCACTGCCCTGAGAAGTCTGCCTTTTGCCTCAGTGGGCAGCCACAGGGGTCCCATCTGGGGTCTCAGGGCCCCAGTGCTAAAGGAGCTGCAGGTGGTGTGTCACCTTGGAGGGGCTGCTCCTGACCACTGCAGCTGCAGCCTGCTGAGTGGACTCTGTGTCCCTCTTCCTTCCCACCCCACAGGCTGGCTGGAGAGCTGAGTTCCTCAAGGTGAGGAGGGCGTCCTTGACAGCTCCAGCCTCCCACACCGAGGTCTGGGCACCAAGGTCACTGACAGCCGGGTGCTACACAGGAAAAGGGAGGGTGATGGGGAGGTTATGGTCTGGAGGGAGGAGGCAGGGCTGAGGAAGGGAAATAAAAAGAGATTACATTTTTTAAAAGGTACTCTAGCTGTCTGCTGACTCTGTCCCTGGTCTCCATCCATTTTATGGCCTGTTGGACTCGGGCAGCTGGGCCTTGTCTGTCAGGGGTGTGTGGAAGATTGGGGGCAAGCAGCCAAGCCCCCAGGGGACCCGGCCAACACGTCTCTACTGCTTGGCTTTCTCCTGGGGCTGTGTAGGCAGTAGGAGTCTATTCTGGGCAAGGCCGAGGGTGTTTTGTGCAAGGGGGACCCCAGGGTTGTAGGGGAAGCTGCCCCCCGCGGGTAGCCACTATTGCTGCCCATCTATCCCCCTGACAGGTCAATTTTCTCCTGTGTTTTACAGGAGCTTTCAGGGCAGGAAATGTGATCGGGTGGCTGATTTATGTCCTCACCTGGTCTTTGTTCACAAGCCTCCCTCTGCCCCCCCCAACCCCTGGGGGATTCCCACCCTCTGGCTTTTTCCAGGTCCCACTATGATTGCCTGAGCCCAAACTGGCTTTGGTGAGGTGGGAATGTGGCCACCATGAAGGGTGGCTTCACCACTGGTTTCCTGAGGAGGGGCTGCCACAGGTGCTGCTTGAGTTTTCTGGCTGGACCTGCGTTCACCTCCCTGTCACCTGCAGGATGTGATGATGGACCCAGAGGTCCTCAGACCTGTGTCTCAGCCACATCAGACAGGCAGCTATGGGTGAGAACAGAATAATTCTCCAGACACAACTTCTGTTTCTTGAACTCAGAGTTTTTTCCTGGTGCTATAGCCAAGTCCTCTTATCACAGTTTATAGGCTAGGGGTGATAAGGAGACCCTTGTGTTTCCCTTTGCTGGAGAAAGGAATACTCAGGGGTCTGTAGTCCCCAGGCCATCTCTTAAAACAAGGACAATCTGATAGACGAGTGGATTCTAATCTGTCTGAAGAGTACAGAGCATATTTGGTAAACTTTCATCTGACCTTCCAAATAAAAACAGCTGAGTTTCACACAGTCCTGGGCACTGGCCCCGGCCCCACCTGCTTGTCCTTAGCAGATGGAGTTCTGGGAGGCTGGGGTGTGGGTCCCCTGCATCCTCAGCAGCTCTGTGAGGTTTTGTCATGTACTCAAATGCTAGTAGGGGGTCATACTACTGCACCAGACAGATGAGATACCATCCCCTGGCCCACCTCCCCAGGCCCTGGGGTCCCCTGGAAAAGCTGCCCATGTTCTTAGGACCCTGGATACACCAGTACCTCAATTCTTAGCCAGGCACATGAATGTAGCTGAGCCCAGGGGGGCAGTGGCTCTAAGGGGAAGGTGAATCTTATCTCCCACTGGGGTGCTGGTGCCCTGGGACATAAGGGATATACATGTAGGGGCCTTCATGGGGATGGCCTGATGAGAGACCCCAGTGTGGCTTCTGCTGCCCAGCAGGCAAGCCTAGAAGCTGGGCTCTGGTTTTCTGGTATCCAGGTTGTATCTGTGACCCAGACCTTGTTCAGCAGGCTCTCTGTGGATCTGGGCACTGGCTCCTAACTAAGTCACCAGGTGACTGCTTGGCCAAAAAGCTGGCCGTGAGGCTGATGAGCCTGCCAGCAAGGTTCCGGCTGCCAAGAGATAGAAAATGCTCCTCCTACTTCTCACCTCCACAGAAGTTCCTGTTTCTTGAACTCCAACTTCAACCACTCATCTCAGCTCTGAAATCTCACCAGCCTTCGAAATTCAACCATTTTGATAAAGAGAGTAGGGCTGCTTTCTGTTGCCAAAAACTGACTGGAAGCATTTGCTTAATGTATGACCCATCAGAATGAAACTAATAGGATTAGGATTTGAATTTCCGTCTAGAAAGGAGCTTAGTCCAAATCATAGCCATCGGCCCATCCACTTATCTAGCCATCTATCCGTCCATCCATCCATTGACTTACTCACCTATATCCCCACCTATCTACCTACATATCATCTATCCTTCCTTTCCCCCATATGTATGTATGTTTGTCCATCAATGTGTCCATCTACCTACCTACACATGCACCCATAAGTACACCTACATGCACACCTACTCCCAAATGCCCACCCTTTCATCCACCCATCTATTCATTTATTCACCTACCCGTCTATCATCCACTTACTCATCTACCCTGCTAGTCATTCATTCATTCATTCTCCATTACATCATTCTACCCCACCCAGACACCCATTCATCCTTTATTTAGTCCCCTTTCATCCACCGAACTATCTACCCCTGACCCATTCACTCACCTACTCACCCCCTCAATGATCTGTCCATCCTTTATCCATTCTTCCTCTACCCATCTCCTACTCATCTAACCAGCCAGCTGCATTTATGGAGTACTGAGAGTTTTCCAGGGGTGGGACCCCTCAGTGAACTCTCTTACCTCCTGGTAATCATCATTTGGTGGAACAGAGAGATGTCCTATAGGAGCACAGACTCTGAGACACACAGGCAGCCCTTATGTGACTGGCTGAAGGAGGAAAGAGCCAGGGGGCTTCCAGGATGAAGGAGCCTTGGACCTGAGTATTGAGAGGGGTAAAATAGAAGGCCTTCTGGGTAATGGAGCAGGGTTAGAGATAGTGGGCAGAAAAGGTTGGTTTTCTCCATGTGTGAAGACCAGGAAGCCAGAGAATAGATTGAGCAGTCAGAACCCAGGGAGCTAAAATGCTGAGGTGAATGGCCTGGTGGCCCAAGCTTGTTCTCAGGCTATGGGATTTTGCAGGCAGAGAGGGGTGGTTGGGTTGACATTTGTTGGGGGCTATGGCTACTGTGCCAGGGACAGGAGGAGACAAGAAGGGTGTGTGATGAAGATGGGCAGGGCAGGCCAGCTGCAGCATCACTGACCCTGGGCACTGAGAGCCTCCCCAGTCCTAGCAGGTGTCTCTCTATGTTCTCACCCGAGGCCTGCCTTTTCTCAGCCATTCTCCCAAACCCTGACCTGTATCTGGCATTTTAGCCAAGGTTTTTGTCAAAAAGCAGGGCTGGGTTCCTGGATGGAGAACAGTGTGATTGAGCAGGAACTGGATTTACAAGGGCCATAGCTTGAGGCTATCTTGAATGTCTTAATAATTTTGACTCTGCACTTGTATTTTGTAAGTGAAGTCTGGCGGTCCTGAAAGCAAGTCCATGAGCAGCCCCACTACATGTGCTGCACCCCCCCCCTTGAGGTCCTCTGAGCCCTGAATCTAGTAGACCCTCCAAGTGAGAATCAGGTGACTGTGCCACACAAAGAGTGAGGTCTTACGGGGGCAGGGGCCACACTTCCTGCTGGAACCAGAAATGGCCCAATGACAGGAAGCAGGCAGTGGCCTGCAGTTTGATTTTGTTACTTCCCTGTCTGAGCCAGGATGACATAAAAGAACAGAGCAGGAGAGGGCAGCCCCCAGCCGCCTTTCCTTCCCTTCTCTGCTCACAGGACATCAGAGGAGCAGCTCAGGGGAATGTAGACTTGTGAAGAAGCACAAAGGAAATGGCAGAGAGCTGGGGGTGTTGCTCAGTGCCCGCCACACTGCAGGCTCCTGGTTCTACCCCCTACATTGTGAAAACAGACAAACAAACAAAATAGTTGAGTTCCTTTTGTGTACCATTTTGGTAGTAACCAAACCCATGTGCTCTCTTTGCATTCTGAGCAGGCACTCAGTAACCCAAAGATGGATAGCAAAATGCATGCTGATCAGCTTTTCTATTTCATTTTCATTTTTGCAGTTCTGAGGATTGACCACTGGTCAGTTCATCCCCCTGTTAGATGAGAAATCTGGGTGAGCTGTGGCTTGGCAAGGGGATGTTTCAAGACCTGTATTGGGACTGGGCTGGGGTCATCTTCCTGAGACTCTGTCCTTTCCCTGGAACTGGAAGAGAGAGTGGAAATGGGAATGTCTTGCCTCTTTAGGCCTCTATGCTGAGCACAGGACCTTGTCCATGTGAGTCATGGGAAAGGAAGGAAGCCCCTGTGGTGCTGGAGTTGGGCTCAGGGGCATGACATGGAGAGAGTGGAGACAGCCCTGTGAACTTTGTAGGTCCCCACCTGCTCAGAATGCAGGAAGTAGCTTTCTTCCTCCTGGCTGTACACCTTAACCCAGCTGGCAGTGTCCAGGATGGACAGGCCTTGTGGCTCTGAGTAGAGAGCAGGTTGGTGCTTGGGCTAGGCCATCCCAGGGCATCCTGGAGGATGGGGCAGAAGCTGTCCATGCTGGTGTCTGCAGCCTTTGCCACAGCCTCTCTCTAATCCCCAAGGCCTCAGCTGTCCTCACAGCCCTCTGTTTTTGTTGGGGTGGCAGATTCTGTGGTGCCCCAACCATGTATCAGGGCTTGAGGATTGCAGAGGAGTCTGAGTATAACACAGAGCTTGGCCAGGTTGGCTCCCAGACTTGGTTTCTGTTTCTCTCCTTGAACAGGCCCTACTTCCAATAAGGCCACCTCTCCTGGGCCCCCTCAGCCCTGTCCCCAGGCAGACTCTGTCTTGGACCCCTCCTGTGCTCCTGCCTCCATCACTTCTCAGCTGTCAGGGGCTCTAATTACCAGGCTCCATCTGCCTGGGCCTCTGCACAGCTGGGGAGGCACTCCAGCCCTGTGCCTGGGCATGTTGCATTCCTGCCTGTCTCCCCAGGGCCACTGTCCTGCCGGCTGTGGGTGGTGGAGAGAAGGGAGCCCCGGGGGATGCAGCTGCCGGATGGGACCTGGAAGCAGCCCAACTGTGCCCCCGGACTCCCAGCTGTGTCTTGCTGATCCTTGCACTCTCTCCTCTGTAGCCCTGTGCCCTAGCCTAACAAGGAAGACAGTGGCTTCCAGCTGGCCTGGTGCTCTTGGGGAAGCTTCCCCGTGTAAGAAGAATCCTTCTTTCCTAGAGCCATGGGCCTTGGGGTCTCTAGGTGAACCCTATCTGGGGAGCTCCTTTTTGGGGAGACAGATGACACCTCTGCTTCTTAGGCTGCTGCTGGCAGTAATGGAGCCCCAGGAACCAGCTGTGGTCTGGTCAGCTTTGGCTCCTGGAGTGATGATAGTAGGGAGACAGGTGGGGAGCTCTTTACTTCCTGAACAAGGCCAGTGTGTGGGAGGATTGCTCTTCTCTCCCTTTTAGAGGGTGAATTGCAAGTCCCTAGGACCAGTGCTTGTGAGTGTCTGGCCTGGCCAGTGGTGGAACACACATCTGCTCCAGTACACCTTGCCCTCTGCTCCAACCTAAGCTGCAGCTTCAGGAACAGGAGGTGTCAGCTCCAGGCCCTGGGACACTGTGGGCCATGTACTCCCACTTTCCAGGGCAGAAGACTGCTGTGCAGGGAGCACAGTAGACTGAGTGTGTGTTGGGCTCTTGGCACAGCTCTACCCCAGACTTCTAGACTCAGGCCAGGTGGAGACTACCTAGGGCTGTCTGGATCTCAGAGCCCTGGCCTAGGGAGGATTGCAGCCATATTGTGGGGGACTCCGAGCTGCCTTGTGGTCAGAACCCAGTCAGAGGGGTCTGGTGCAGGGGGTCAAGAGAAGGGCATGAGAAAGAGGGTGTGCTCAGAAGTAGTTGCTGCTATTCTTGTGCTGCACTGGACCTGCCTCCTGCCCAAACAGGAAGGGTGACCTGTGAGGATGTCCCTGGGGAATCTGGCAGACTTTGTCCACAGGAACTTGCACAGTATTGTGTGTGTATCTCTCAGCCTGCGAAGAGGCCACTCTGAAGCTGATTGTCCAGCCCTCCCATCTGGAATTTTGAGAAAAGGGGGGAAAATAGATGAAAACATCATGTCAGTTCTTCACTGCCCTCACCAATTACATACCAACAATAAAGGTATGTGGGACATTTCCTCCTGGTGGCCAAGATTATAATCTGCAGCTTTTGTCTGAGTCGAGGACATCTGTAAAAGTCACACTGTCCATCCAGCTCCTCAGTGCAGCTGCAGAGGGCAGGGGGTGCCTCACCACCAGCTCTCAGGCCTTCACTCACTGGAACCTGGCAAGGCCTCATACCCCAAGAGCGGGGCAGAAGAATCCCAGAGTGGCCCCCAGCTGCCACCTTTCTTGGGACACAGATCAGTTTGGAGGAGGATCAGGTATAGCTAAGTAGACTGTTCAGTATGTTCCCTTTCCCCTAAAGTGCTTGTAGAGTGGCCCATCCTCAGCTCTGAGCAGCAGTTAGAGGCAAGTTGCCTTGTGGCATATGCTGACATGTGTCGTTTGTCTCTCCTCTATGCACACTTAGGAGTCCTATGGCCTTGAGCACATAGCTTCACCTCCCCTTAATTTCCCCATTTTTAGAATGGAGAGGCTCATGGCTACAGATTGTCTGAGCTTTCTAAGTTGCTAAAATGCCTGGGCTGGGCTCCAATTTGTAATATCTTCCTCAGCCTCCCAAGTACTGGGGTTCTAGGGGAGTATCACCATGCCCAGCTATGTGAGACAGTTTAAATGGAGGAAAGGTTTACAATGACTCACAATTTTAGAGGTTTAAACTGATAGTCCCTTGGCCCTATTTCTTTGGCCTGTGGTGGCATAGTACATCATGGGAGGGAGCAGGTGACAGAAGAGGCTTGCTCAACTGGGAAGTACAGAGAAGGAGAGCAGCAAGAGGGTCAGGGTCCTAATTGGTCAGGGTCCCAATATCCCTTTTCCCCCTAATATCCCCTTTGAGGGCCCCTCTCCAGTGACTTAGCTTTTTTCCATTAGGCTCTGCCTCCCAAAGGTCTTGGTGGCCAGAGGGTGGCAACCAAGAGCCTGACAGTTAAGCCTTCAGCTCTTGGGTCTATGCAGGATAGTTAGGATCCAAACTATAGTAGGAGCTGGGGAGATAGCTCAGCATCTAACCTCCTTCCTGGCAAGAGCAAGGATCCAGTTTCACCATGATCCCCAGTTTCACCACCACCCCCAGTTTCAGTGGCCAGTTTGACATCCGGGGCTGCCATGGCATGTGGTATCAGGGATTGAACCCAGAACCTTGCACTTGCCAGGCAGCACTTAGACTGCTCAGCTATCTCCCCAGCTCTAAACATATATTTTAGGGTCACAATTTGACCCACTATGTGAAGGAGCCCCAAATGCCTTTCTCTACCCAATCAGCGCCTTCACAGCACTCAGAGCTCCCAGACAGATTTAGGTTTGTTTGCTCATTCTCCCTGGCCCAAAGCATGGGCTCCAGGGGAGGTCCGGCTTTGCCCACAGCTCCTTCTGGCCTCACATGGACCCTGAGTCCCTAAGAAAGTGCACTCTCAGCCCTCAGGCTGCATCCTGGTGGAGAACAGGGAGTCCCAAGGCAGCACAGCTGGCCCTCCTGCAGCAGCCATAGAACTAAAGCTGGGATAGGAGCCCAATGATGTAGGAGCATACAAGTGCGATGGCTGATGCTCTGTACCTGCTCCTGTGAAAGGTCTGAGTGGGACAGGCTGCAGGTAGGAAGACTGGGAGACGATGCACTAGCTGAGCAGTGGCCACAGTCTCAGGGCTGGGGAGGTTACAGGTACCCCTTTCCACCCTTGGGAACAAAGAGGTTGGGAGAGGTGAGGCACTTGCCTACAGATCTCCCCAAGGATGGCACCTCATTTGGGGCTGGCTCCTGAACCAGAATGCTGGCTGCCTGGGCAGTTAGAAAGACCCAGGCGAGAGCCCATGGGTTCATGTAAAGGGCCTGGTCACTTTCTGTCTTCCACCACCTGTAGCAGTACCTGTGGGAACTGGCTGTTTTTCCCTGCACACACATTCACAGAGCCCATTTCTGTGACCCTGTGGGGGGGGTGGCCAATTATGTGGGTGCTAAAAACTTGGTCCCATCAGGTATGTACTGGTTTAGGTTGGAGGGACTGCATGGGGGCAGGGAGCACAGAGCCAAGGGGAGGAGCAGGCAGAGAAACAAGTGAGGGCACTGCCTGTGAAGAGGAGGGCAGCATGGCAGAGCAGGGTGTTCAGCAGTGCACCGTCTGCCTGAGGCCTGTGTGCTTGTGTGGCAGTAGATGTGGCCTGGAAACTGAGTTTAGGCTGTGTCCTGAGGCCAGAGAGCAGAGATCTACAGCCTGAGCTATAACACAGCACTCCTGTTGAGGCTGTGGGGAGATGGTCCCAGGTGCCCCCAGCTTGATTGTAGGCATCCAGCAACACCCAGAAGCATCGTCAGCTCTTTCTCCCTCTGCACATGGCTTCTCCTACCTGTGCACCTGTGACAGAGTTCCTGTTTTTATTAAGGGTAATAGTCTCATGGGTGTAGGGCCCACCCTTCCAGAATGACTTCTTCTTAACTGATTATGTCTATGAAGACATTATTTCCAAAGAATGTCACTTTTTTTTTTTTTTTTTTTTGTGATACTGGGGATTGAACTCAGGACGTTGCACTTGCCAGGTAGGCATTTATGCCACTGAGCTATATCCTCAGCCCTAAGATCATATGATTATATTCTGAGGTGTTTTTTTTTTGGGGGGGGGGTGTGGGACAAGGGTTCAAACTCAAGACCTTGCATTTGCCAGATAGGCACTTGTGCCACAGAGCTATCTCCCCAGCCCCTTCTGAGGTATTTGGGACTAGGACACAACTCAACTGCTGGATGCAGGGAGAGGATGTAAAATTGACTGAGGAGTTGGGAGGCAGAGCAGTTCTTGGCACTAGGGCCTGCAGGCCTAGGAGGACCAGGGCTCTGCTAATGCCCATAGGATTCCCAGAGGAGAATAAATATATCTTGGTCCTTCTTCACATGCCACCAGAAGTCCAGTGTCTCCCCAGTAAGACTCCTGGTGATGGTAAGGATGGGTCGAGGGATGGGCCAACCTTGTGGCTGGGAGGAGTTATGAATGTCCCTCTCTGATACCTCCTTCAAACTTCCTGTTTTCCAGGAGAAGTAGAGGGTGGGATGGGACTGGACAGGCCCTGCTAGGCTGGATCCTTAAGTCCCAGAGCCACCCAGAGGAGAGACAGAGGACCCACAACTCCTCCCTTGGCTCAGCTGGTCTCCCTCAGGGCTGGGCTGAAGCTGTCCTCAGTGGAATGGGGTGAGCTGATGAAAGCTGCACTCCCACATCTGGCCTGCCCTTCTGAGCCTGAGTAGGATACTGGAGGGCTGTACAGTGGTCTGTGTAGAGGTAGGGCCATTGCCAGTGGTTTTCAAACTGGGCCCCAGAGAAGCTTCTGGAAGTAAAGGGCCCAGGGCGACACATCAACCACCTTCCACCCTGGACCCCGCTGCCCCCTTGTGGCTCCTCCAGGCCCCCTCAGAATGGCACTTGTGCACCCTCTCGTCACCAAGGCAATTTCAGACACCTGGCCTGCTCAGGACATGCTGGAAGGTAGAGGGACAGCCCTCCAGCTGCCAGGGGGATGGAAACATGCCTGAGTTCTGAGTCAGACTCTGTCTGGGCTCTGGGTCCTATCCCTAGCAGCCCCAGCTCTGTCCGCTATGCCAGGCAGCTCTCTAGGTACCTCTTCCTTGGCTTGGGGGAGGCCCTGACAGAGGAGGAGGGGGATTAACCTGGGCCTCTCCCTTCTGCAAAGGGGCAGATCAAACGAACAGAGCCAGGTGACTCGGAGAAATACTCAGGGCCAGTAGGAAGGAGCTGACTGGATTTAACGTCTCACACCTTGTTCCAGGATCTTAGAGAAGTCTATTCTTGGTTCCTGAGCTGAGCTGCCCTCGGATGTGTCCTTGGCCATGGGCCATGCTGGCCCCCAAGCTCTCTCTGTGTGGGAGGCCTGGGTGGATTCTCCCGTGGTATGTAATATGTGGCTGCTGCCAGGCTCCACTCCCATTTGTGGCTTTAAGATGGGCTGTGGATGTTAAATTAGATTCATTCCTGCCTGCCAGACCTGTGCTCAGCTTTGTGGCTTTGGAAGTTTATAGAAATGGGAAGGCAGGGTAGGTAGGGATGGAAGCCCCCAGGCCTGGGCTTCCCATTCCCTCAATGCTACCCTAAGTGTGTGGGGGGTGTTCTTTAAGACTCTACTGGGACACAGAGGGCTGATGGAATAGAAGCCTTAGAAAAGAGGTGGAGACTCCATTCTTCACAATTCAGCACTTAAGCTGAATGGATTCTTAACCTCTGCTTGCTGTGGCCCCATAAAAAGTTCCCTGAGACCATATGGCTCTACCCACAGGCTACCTGCCTCCCTGTGGGCCCAGATCCCCAGATCAAAAGCCTGAGACCAATGGTAGAGCAGAGGACTGTCCAGCAGAGAAGCTGGGGCAGAGGGAACCCTTACTGACCTTAAACTGCAGGGGTGGAGTAGGTTCTGGCTATCCAGGGCACATGGCTCAGGCCAGGACTTAAGTACCACCATGGCTGTCTGCTGTGGGCTATCCTGGAGTCCAGGCCATTTGCCCCAAATGTTTGTTCCTCAAGCAGGTCAGCTCTGTTTTGATTAACTGTAAGCTGGACCCCTGCATTTCTTTGGTGATTGGTTGAGCTGAAGAGTGGAGGAAAAGAAGGGGAGATGGAAAAATTCATGCCACCCCAGTCAGGAGGGACCTGGTTTATCCATAAGAGAAGTGGGTGCAGCCTCCATGCACAGCATGGGAGAAGCAGCGGCATCATTACAGATTGACAGGTAGATCAAGGTTCCCAGAGACCTGCCGAAAGGCCAGCACCCAGAGCCATACTGTCTGTTCCCTGTCCTTTCTACTCCACAACAGCCCACAGCAGTTTTGCCTGCTGACATGGTAGAAAGCTGCTGCTCTTTGAAGCCTTTCAGTGGTGACTGCTGCCTGTGGATGCAGAGAGGTACCTTAATATGTCTAACGCCACACAGCCTTGGTGCTCAGGAAACTGCAAACAGCTCTGTGAGTTGGGGATTGCACAGAAGTGAGGGGAACAAAGATGTAGGGTTGTGGCCCCAGGGCTTCTTTTCCCTGCTGGTCCTTACATGTAGCCTAAAACGTTCAGGCAGGGCAGGGCTGGGGAGTAACCAAGTGAGGGGAGGGGTTCAGGTGTACTTGGGGCCTCCCTGAGTAGGACTAGGAGCTGAGGGAGGTGGTGGGAAGAAAGCAGTGTTGGAATCACAAACACAGGAGGACAGGACACCAGTGTGAGCCTGAAGTCTGGCCCTCCAGAGGTGGTTGGAGGTATTAATGAGAACTCTCATCTTTCAATATAGGCAGTAGGGTACAGGAAGAGATCCAGACATGAACACGTGGCATGCAGTGGGATCCTGGAGGCTACACACATTTAGCACCCCACTGTGACTTCTATCTGTGGTCTCCACAGAAAGGAATGTGGATCCCTGGAGACAGGAAAAGTGTAAGATTAGCCAAGAATACCCTATGGAGCCAGAAGGCAAGGACAAATTCAGAGAGTGAGAGGGACACAGGAGCTGGCCAAAGGGGCTCCAAGGTTCAACTGTGGGATTATTCAAGCAGCAAGATAATGTTAGCTGTGCAGGCCCTTGATTCCATCCTCAGCACAAAGAATAAAAGTGTCCACAATGGATTGTAACCCAATGCATCAAATAAGAGCCAGGATAAATGTGGATAAATGAAAGATAGATAATGTAAGTAGGTATTTAGGTGAATGAAATAATTGAAAGTTTGACAAGGACCAGGATATCTAGTTTTAAAGATTCTTCCCACAAAGATCTCACTGACTCCAGGAGGGAAAGGGGGCCTAGAGAGAGAGAGCTCAAGTGATAGGAGCAAATATCATCAGTGACAGGCTCTGTGATGCCACGCACTACCTGACAGGCTTCAGTGGGACTCCTTGCCACTGCTGTGACAAGGACATACAACCTACATCTTATGAGGAGGTGGCCCTGAGGAGCCCCTGAGGATGTGACCTTATGTGGCATAATGATTTTGCCAGTATGATTAAGGTTACGGATCTTAAGATGTGGAGATTATCCTGGATTAGCTTCTGGATATTCCCACTCTAATCTCATGAATCTTTAAAATAGGGAAACTTTCCCCAGCTGGCTGGGAGATATGGGCTGAAAGAAACTATGCTGGTTTTAAAGATGGAAAAAAGGGGTGACCAGCCTGGGAATGGTCTTTAGTTTACAGCCAGAAAAAAAAAAAAAAAAAAAAATATATATATATATATATATATATATATATGTATGTATGTATATATGTATGTATGTATGTATGTATGTATCTTGCAACTCAAAGGAGTAAAAGTTTGCCAACAACCAAGTGAGCAGGAAACCACTTGTTCTGGAGCTTCCAGGAGGGGAAGTGGCCACCACACCTTGATTTTAGCCCAGTGTGATCTGAAGGGGACTTCTAGTCTCCAAAACTAAGACAATAACTTTGTACTAAGGAGCTAAATTTGTGGTATTTTTGTTATAAAGGCATGAACAAAGCATCTTACAAACATAAACTGAGTGCTGCAGGGTCAGTTATCAAGCAAGAACTGACGATGCCAGCCCCACTGAGTAGTGCACACTGGTGATCCCAGCTACTAAGGAGGTGGAGGCAAGAGGATTGCAAGTTTAAAACCATGCTGGGCAACTTTAGAGAACCTATGTGAGCCAGTGAGATGGTTCAGTGGTCTAAAGCACCTGCTTAGGAAAGCTTAGGCAACCAAAGGGACCAAGGTTTGATCCCTGGCACCACATGCTGCGCCAGCCCCACCTCCAGGGTAGGCTGAGCTGGCCATTAAACAAACAAACAAACAAAACCAAGTGTGAGGATGTGTATTGGTAGTAGAGGACTTGCCCAAGGCTCTAGATTTTAATCCTCATCCCCCTCCCTCCCAAACCCCAATCTCTTCAAAATTTATAAGAACAAACAGCTAAGTAAAAGTTGGGCAAAAAATGAGCATGTATTTCACAGAAGAGACACGAAGAAACAATAAAAATATGAATAAGGCAGGTGTGAGGGCACATGTATGCAATCCCAGCACTTGGGAAGCTGAGGCAGGAGAGATTCACCATGAGTTAAACATCAGCCTGGGCTACACAGTAAATTCAAAGCTGACCTAAACTACAGAGAGAGACACTGTCTCAAACAACAACAACAACAAAGACTAAGGAAGAAGAAATTAAAGCTATCGTGGGGATTCCATTCTATTCAGTACATTGGCTAAATTGATACTATCAAACTGCTAGGGATGAGGGAAGACAACACACAGCAGGGATCTACAATATGCAGCCTCCAGGGCTAATTGGGACAGCTCCTGCTTTGTAAATAAAAGTTTTACTGGAATGCTGGCATGCCCACTTGCCCAAGGCTGCCTCCACATTGGCAGGACTGAGTAGTTGTGACAGAGACTGCTTGGCCTGACAAGCTGAAAATATGTACCATCTGACCCTTAGAAAAAGCCTGCCAACCTGTGATGTAAACCAGAACTTTTATAGCCACTTTGAAGAATACTGTGGCTAAAGTCATAGGTATGCATGTGCTTGGATCTGCAATTCCACAGCTAGTTATTTATGCTAGAGAAACTAATATACAGACATTAAGGAGACAAGTTCAGTAATGCTCACTGCATCGCTGTTCATAATGTCAAATAATTGCCAACAACTCAGGTGCTCTTCGTAGGTGAAGGAGATATAGTCTGGGATACTTTTACAATGGATTCCATTTGTAGTGAGAACAAATGGCTCACAGAACACATGTGCAATATACAAGTAAGGGTAAATCCTATAAATGATGTTGGATGAGAGAATTGCAGGAGAATATCTGAAATATAATTCCTTTATATATAAAGAAAGTGCAGAAACACTCTAGCTCAATATGCTACTGAATTAGACCACAGTAGCTTCGGATAACAGAATCCAAAATAGCAGCCTAAACCAGAGAGTAGTTGGGAGAAGGTAGTTAGGGACCAGTGCGGTGGCTCTGCTCTGAGTTGTTGCCCAGGGATCTATCTGGCTTGTTACTCCATCCCTGCCTTCAGCCCCAGGGCCCAAGATAGTTTCATACCACCATGTCTGTGTTCCAAACTCTGCAATGAAAGAAGGGACAGATTCTGCCTTCTATGGATTGAGTGTATTCTTTATTCTAGGCACTCACATGTGCATCCCTATTATATGGGCTATCCCTATTTTATGGACTACATACATTTAAGAGACAAATAGCAGTTATGTTATAATTGTTTAGAGCTATATTCAATGTGGTACAAAGTCAAAGAGTAATAACAAAATCTGGACAGAAGGATCCCAGGATGGCAGCAAAGAGGGGAGGAAGGTAGATTTGGGAAAGAATGGAAAGTGAGTACCCTAGCTCTGCTGACGTCCTACTTCTTTTCTTCTTCTTCTTCTTCTTCTTCTTCTTCTTCTTCTTCTTCTTCTTCTTCTTCTTCTTCTTCTTCTTCTTCTTCTTCTTCTTCTTCTTCTTCTTCTTCTTCTTCTTCTTCTTCTTCTTCTTCTTCTTCTTCTTCTTCTTCTTCTTCTTCTTCTTCTTCTTCTTCTTCTTCTTTTTGAGACAGGGTCTCACTACGCAGTTCAGGCAGGCCCTGAACTCACTTTTGTAGCCCAGGCTGGTCTCGAACTCACACTGATCCTCCTGCCTCAACCTCCGGAGTGCTGGGATGATAGGCGTGTGCCACCAAACCTGGCTTCTTTCTTTCTCTCTCTCTTTTCTTTCTTTCTTTTTGGTAGTACCGGGGATGGAACTCTAAACCTTGTACTTGCCAGGCAAGTGCTTATGCTGCTGAGCTATATCCCTGGCCCCTGACATCCTATTTCTAAAGCTGATGTTGGTTCCATGGGTATTTATTGCTACTCATTAAAATATATTTAAATTTCACATCCTATCTTGTGTGATAGTTCACTAAAAAATTACATAATCAAAAGCACATTATTGACTGTATATATTATTTCATTCATATAAAAATAACAGAGTGGGCATTTATTATTTTGGCTTTGTATTCAATTACCCCTCCCCCCACAGGTTATTGAACCCAGGGTTGTATTGCCTCTGAGCTGCATCTCCAGTCCCATTTATTTTGAGACAGTCTCCCTAAATTGTCCAAGCTGGCTTTGAACTTCCAATCCTCCTGCCTCAGCCTCTTAAGTAGTTGTGATTACAAGCATGAGTCATCATGCCTAGCCCTTAAGTCATTTTTCATCGGGATATATATATATATATATATATATATATATATATATATATATTTTTTTTTTTTCCCTCCTGTTTGAGGATGGGCCAGAGTCTCTCCAAGGGACAGCCTGTTGCTTGAAGAACGTGCCTCCTAAGACATGAACAGCTGCTGTGCTTGCAGACGTGGCCTTGTTTTCTCGATTGCCTCACCCAGCCACTTGTAATTCCTCCCAGGCACAGTTCCAGCCTACAGTACACTTACTCGCTTCCTCCCGAGGACTCCACCCCTCTAACCTCCTCCAGCTTTTATGCATTCTTCTGTCCTTCAAACATCAGCCTAGAGGCCACCCCTTCTTGACGCCTTCCCAGATTGGCCACATCGGTCTCTCCCTGCCCTCTCACTTTTCCTTTGTTCTTTCATTTCAGAGCGTTCAGACTTTCCTCCCTCTGCTCTGGTTTAGCAAACCCACACCTTCTCTTGAGAGCTGCGCGTACTTAGCAGAGTGCCGAAGCCCTCGGTGCTTCGCGGGTCCTCTGTAAAGCCGAGGTGCTAATTTCTCGGCACAGATTGCTTTTAGCCCAGAACCGGCACACCGCTTCTTAACGGGCACCAGGAACACATGTGTAAACCGTCTTAGGGTCTAAGTGCCAACAAGGAACTCTCCAAATCCGCGCCTCCCTCTTTCTCCTTGGTCCTTGCAGACTGAAGGCCCAAGGAAGACCCGGCTCCTCCGTGCAGCCTAGAAGCTGGGCTCTGCAGTCCCACAAGTACGCTGCCACTGGAGCCCCGCGTCTCCCTGCTCCAGACTCCGCCCAGAGCCCAAACGCGCCCCCGCCAGGTCCTCGCAGGTGTTTTTCTCATTGGCTCACCTAGCAATAAGCCCTGCCCAGATGACCTAGCCTTGCCTCTATTGGTCTGCGTCCCGCCTCGCCTAGCCCCAGCACGGCATGCCCCGCCCTGTTGGCCTTTTCTGGCCGCTTTTCTTAAGCACGCTTCCCGCTGCGCCCCGCCCCCGAGGTCGTCACTTCCGAGTAGGGGGATCCCGCGGAAGGCGGAAATATGTGAGTCGGCATTGGCAGAACGCAGCAGCTGTGGTTCCTAGTGTCACCTCCGGCCCTTGGGGTCGGCTCTCGGCAGTTTGGAGGTGGTCACCAGAACTAAACGAGGGAGGATGGCCATACAGCGGCCACGCAGCCTGACAAGGTCTGGAGGCTGACCTACCGCGCAGCCTGCTACCGGCCCGCTGCCCGCGCTGGCCCTCAGGATGAACGCGGCCGCCGCCTCCAATTGGGGGCTGGTCACGAACGTCGTGAACAGTATAGTGGGGGTCAGCGTGCTCACCATGCCCTTCTGCTTCAAACAGGTGCGTCCAGGCTGCCTCACTGGGGCTCTGCGGTCGGGAGATGGGACAGACTGCACCCGCGCGCCTGGCACTCGGGGATCTGCGCGCTGCCGGGAACCGGGGGAACTTAGTATTGGCAAGACCCTCACACTAAACCGTACCAGAGGGCCGAGTGAGCACCAGGGGTTCAGTACTGGTGCTGAACGAAAGGTTTAGTAAAGTTTATTTCATCCTGTTATTTTAAAACAGCCCTAATTTCACAAAAGCAGAGGGGCTTTGGTTACAAGGTGATTTTTTTAAAATTTTATTTATTTATTTTTTTCTTGTTTCAGAACCTTTGTTTGTTTATTTACTCATTTTTATGGCCGGCTCAGCCGGCCCCGAGGGCAGGGCTGGCGCAGCATGTGGTGCCGGGGATCGAACCGCGGTCCCTGAAGCCGCCCAAGCTTTCCCAAGCAGGCGCTTTAGACCACTGAGCCATCCCGCCGGGCCCCCTACAAGGTGATTAAAAAATTCACCAGCTTGGTCATTTGAGAGCACAAACATATTATGCATATTTGTTCTGTTTTGTACACATTTCACCCCAACTGGAAAGATCTTACTCAATGCCACGTGAAAGAAAACAGGTGTGTGTGTGCGACTTCTGTTTAAATAATTTACAAATGAGCTGTCGGTTTAGAGGCTGATGGACTGGTCAAGTTGGGTTACTTCTTCCTTTAAGACTCTTAACATTAGGGATGTGGAGCTCCCCCCTGAGGGGAATAGTGTTTGTTCTGTGTGCTGCTAGCCCGTGCTGCGTGGCAGGGAGGAGCTGTGCATCAGAGAGGTCTTGGCAGTTGAATGTTAGGGCAAAGACTTGCCAGTAGTATCTATTAATGCCAGGGGTAGAAAATGAAATACGATGGACTTTTTTTTTTTTTTTTTTTTTTTTTTGGTATTGGGGATTGAACCCAGGGCTTTTGGACTGAACTATATATATATCTTCAACCCTGCCACGCTTGTGCCTGCCTCCCCCATTTTGAGATGGTCTTACTAAGTTGCCCTGGGTGATTTTCCTGCCTCAGGCTCTCAGAGTCCTGGGATCACAAGCATACATCACCATGCCCAGCTAGATGGACATTTTGGAATTGAAAATTATATTAGTAGTTTAACTATAGGTTTACATTTATGATTTGGATCTTTTGAATAATATAAATATTATTTTTGATGTGGAAATTTTTGATACCCACAGAGCCTGCGTCTAGCCTGGGTAAAAATGCATGGAAGATGATGGTGTGGATCCAGTGATATGGTTACATTGTAGGTAGGAGGATGAAGCTACAGGTCACTGGTGTCCTTAGGAAAGTATCAGTGTTGTGAATCCTAGTGCTGTGGCAGCTATGTTTGGGTATGTTTGGAATGCCTATGTGTCCTGGTGTCCACAGCAACTTGCCTACTAGCAGAACCATGTCCTAGATTATGGAATGGTGATTGGTTTTTTTTTTTTTTAATTTTTTTTATTTATTATTTTTATTCTTGTTTCAGAACCTTTGTTTGTTTATTCACTCATTTTTATGGCCGGCTCAGCCCACCCCAAGGTCAGGGCTGGCGCAGCATGTGGTGCCAGGGATCGAACCGCAGTCCCTGAAGCCGCCCAAGCTACCCCAAGCAGGCGCTTTAGACCACTGAGCCATCCCGCCGGGCCCTGGTTTTTTTTTTTTTATAATTTTATTTTTTCTGGTTTCAGAACTTTTGTTTGTTTATTTATTTATTTTTATGGCTGGCTCTGCCTGCCCTGTGGGCAGGGCTGGCGCAGCATGTGGTGCCAGGGATCGAACTGTGGTCCCTGAAGATGCCCAAGCTTTCCCAAGCAGGTGCTTTAGACCACTGAGCCATCCCGCCGGGCCCTGGTGATTGGTTTTTATCTGTAGTCTGATGCCACTATCCTTGATGCCAGCCTTCCAAGTGGTTGGAGCTCTAATTTTGACCTCTGTGTAGGGTCCAGGTGGTTTAGCTGTTCCCATATTTGGAATACCTGGTGTGCCATAGGCACCTGCCAGAGATTGTGAAAGGGAGGATTGCAGAGACCTTCCCTGGAGGAGATTGAAACTTAGCAGCCAGCAGGTGTAGAAAGTCAATTGTGTCTTGAGGGCCTGCCAGCTGCTGCCATCTCTGGACTCAAAGTCTCCTATGGGGGAGGCCTGCTGGGCTAGAGCATAGCCTGAGGCCAACAAACTATTTGTAAATGTGTGTTTAGTGTTTGTAGCCATATCATTAAAAACTTTTTTGTTATTGTTGGTTTACTGTTGGGGTCTTCTTATTTATTTCAGGAATTCTGGCTCTGTTGTAAATATTTGAATATCTTAGGATAAATTTAACATATAGAAAACTATACACACTTTAGGTATACTCTTTGTTTGTTTGAGATAGGGTCTTGCTATGTAGCCTAGGATGGTCTTGAACACACTATGGAGCCTAGGCTGGCCTTGAACTTGAAGATATTCTCCTTCCTCAGTCTCCTGAGTGCTGGGATTACAGGCATGTGCTGCTATGTCTGGCAGCTGTACTCTAGGTGAATTTTCACAAAGTGAACAAACATACGACTTGCTCCATGTTGAAGAACACCATAGTTCAAGCCCCTTTGCCAGTCATTCCTGCTCCCAGCTTTGCTACAAGAAGTAGAGAAGGATTTTTTTTTGGCTGGCTCAGGCTGCCTTAACGGTACATTGCATAAGGCTTGTGAAGCTGGGGATTGAACCCCGGTCCGCTGTGCTGAACTGCATTTGCCTGAACAGATGCTTAAACAATGGAGCTAACCTGCAGGCCCCCCAAGCTTTATATGAGTTATAATTATTCTTTCTTTCTTTCTTTTGTGGTACTGGGGATTGAACTCAGGATCTTGCACTTGGCAGGCAAGTGCATATTCTACTGAGCTATCTATCTCCCTGGCTCAGTACAAGAAGTAGTATTTTCTTTAAAATTTTTTGTTTTGGGGCCCGGCGGGGTGGCTCAGTGGTCTAAAGCGCCTGCTTGGGAAAGCTTGGGCGGCTTCAGGGACCGTGGTTCGATCCCCGGCACCACATGCTGCGCCAGCCCTGCCCTCCGGGTGGGCTGAGCCGGCCATAAAAATGAGTGAATAAACAAATAAAGGTTCTGAAACAAGAAAAAAAAAAAAAATACAATTAAAAAAAAAATAAAATTTTTTGTTTAGACAAGGTCTCCCTTTGTAGATTAGACTGACCTAGAACACTTGGCAGTCCTGCCTCAGCTTCCTGAGTGTTGGATTTATAGGCATATGGCACTATGCCAGGCTATTTGTTTTGTTTGAGACTATCTAGTTAATGTTGGTCTTGAACTGATTATGTAGCCCAAGCTTATATCAGATTTATAGCATACCCCCTACCTCAGCATCCCAGAATGCTGGCATTACAGTTATGTGGCACCATGCACAGCTCATGTTGCCTTTTTTTTTTTTTTTTTGCTGGACCAGGGTTCAAACTCATGACCTTGC